>JANKOE010000205.1:71747161-71757754 GCA_026284465.1 Erythroxylum citrifolium | reverse complement strand
CTTTTTTCAAGAACATGTTGAACAGTAAAGGTGAAATGTCCTCAGCTCATGCTTTATGTTCCTTCCTGGAGTTATTCTGTTACTTGGAACATGTTGAACTTTGTTTATCAAAGAATGTTACGTACCAAGTTCATCAGACTGATCCAACTACAAATCTCTAAACTTTAAGGTCTTAAACTTCATAATTGATCAAGAGTAGAGTTACATTAACAATGTTTTAAAAATGGACTAGAAGTTAAACTATCATCACAAAATAATTTAAAAAATAAATAAAATTAGAAATTTTGAAATATGATCAAAGAAAAATGCCTTTATTCATCAAAAAATTTGAAGTTTAATTAAAAAAGAGAATATTAAAAAAAATTAATTGATTTATTTTAATTTTAATTATTAGTTTATGAAATTGATTGATTAATTAATAAACGTGTCAGTTTTTGTCAATAAGCCTTATTAAAGAGAATCAAATTAGATAATTAAAAACTGAACCAAAAAGTCAATCTATTCAAAATTTTCATCATTGAACTTGAACAAACCGGTTGACTTATTTTAATCATTGACATTAAATTTGTAAACACTAAATTAATCGAGTATGTCATGTAATTTTGAATTACTAATTAGTAAAATAATTTAATTAAAATACGTCATTTACATATTATTATATATGTCTATCACTAAACGGTTTGGGCAATCCATCTTTTAAAATCTTGAGACTGATTAACTTTTTGATTTAGTTTTTAACTTTTCCAGTTCGATTTACTTTAAGTCAATTTTTGTAAGCTAATCGATCACATTCTTCACTTTTTCTCAATCTTTAACCAGTTTTATAAAAACTTCTGATTCGAATTTCAGATCCATCCATCACACTCAATTTCAACCTGAATCTAACCCTTTAGTTTCAACAGATAGATTAAATTAAACCAATAATGTTAACCTTACTTGTAGAAAGATAACTTAGTTTGGACAAGGGAAAGTCCAATCATCTACATCAAATGATTGTCCACATTTTTGTTTATCTTATAATATGTTGGGATCTTTTGTTTTTTTATATCTGTAGAATTATAATTATTATAATTTAAATTTAAATTAAATAAATCACATATTTTAATAAACTATTAGTAATATTTAAATTCAAATAATTAATATTAGGATACTAAGCTCTTTTCCAACCAAACTCTTGCTTGCAGATAGGTAGGTAAGATTCACACATCAAAACATCGCTTAATTAGGTAGTGATATAGTTGCATCATAATTTGTGTAAATATTTTAGAATGTTTCTTTGAAAAACAAAAAGAAAGGACAGTTTATTCGGGGGAGAGATGTTGGATATTCTGCTTTATTTTATTTATGCATTTTATAAATTTCCTACCATAGATTAAAATAATTATTTAATGAATTTAGTTATTCCCAAATATCTCTATTATTTAGCTGGAACCGATCTTTTGTTCCATTTATCCTATGTCACCCTGTTCTCAATCCATCTCAGCCATTCATTACAATAAATTGAATATGTATGATTCCTTTGACATAGAGGGCACAAAATTATGGGTACAGACAATCTCTCTTCCATTTAGCTATACCCTAGAATCATTGTTACAAAAAAGAGAAAAGAAAAAACCCTCCTATTTGAAGTTTTTGATCTTATACTGTTTAACTCAGACTTAATTTAACCCGAAATTCAATTAAATTCAAATTATTTGACCTAAACACAACCTCCAAAAATTCCAGTAAAATGAATAAATAATATTATTTTAGCCTATTACTTTTTGTTGTTAAATAAAACACATTTATTTAAATTAATCAATTCAAATTCAATCTAGAAATTTAACTCAAAGTTAAATCCCAATTGAACCTTGACCATTAGCCAGTCTAATATACCAAAGAAAAGAAGAAAAAAAGGGATTATTCAATAGTTATTAGTATTTAGTAGTCATTATTATAAAATAAAGAAACTTTTATTTTATATAAATATTAATCTTTTTACTATTTATGATAATAATAACCACTCATTAATAGCCACTATATATCACAACCAAGTTTTTATTCCAAAACGAAGAACAAATGTGCAAAACCTACGCTTTAGTATTGTTTTCTTGTGGATTTAATCATTTTGGAACATATAAAAATTGCTAAATCGATTCATTATGTCACGGTCTTCTACATTAATGATGGGTACATTATGTTTTTTTTAATTATTTCACTTTTGGGTTTTAGTAGTTTTGGCTTATTGATCATTTTCAGTACCTCCATCATCAAGAGGGAATAAACTTTGTTACTCAAATGGATCAAAGAATATGTTTGGAATTCATTGTCTTAGGTAGGATTTCCCAATGATTCTATAGATTTTTTTGTTAGAATATACCAATTTATATTCGAATAAAAACCTTAATTTATGAGATAATTAGATCAAGAAATGATTATTTATTCCAAAACCAAAAGTTGTCATCTAATTACGGGACTTAGAGGAGTACTCGATGTGTCCTAAACAAGATTACGTTTTGTTGCATTTTCAGATCATAATCTCAAATTGAACACTAAACCCTATAAATGTCGAGTTTAATATGTTCCACTCCAATATCCACGAAGCTAAACTAGAACCAGAAAGGTCTTTAGAGCAGCCATGGCTTCCTCAACCGATCTTCCTGATCTTGATCACTCATCATTCTCAAAGCTTTACCCCGCCGTGTCTCTCTTAACCATTGGTGGCCGTGAATTCAGGACATCGGAGGCAAGCCAATTCCAACATTATTTCATCTATAGATTTCATTCATACCAATAGGACTTGAATTCTTGATCTAGAAAAGTTAGAGAACAACCACTTTTCCATTTCTATATAGTGCATTAACTTCAATCCCAATTTCGTTATAGATTATCGACATGGATTCGTAACATTGCTTCTTCGTTTCAGATGTGGAGGGCAGCATTCACTGAGCTAGTAGCTACAGCTTGCTTGTTATTCACAGTTACCATCTCCATAATCTCGTGTTTAGAATCAAACGTGAGCGAACCAAAGCTTCTCGTCCCATTCGTTGTCTTCATTGTCGCATTCCTACTACTCTTAACAACAATTCCCTTATCTGGAGGCCACATGAGTCCAGTGTTCACTCTCGTTGCAGCTCTCAGAGGTCTCGTAACCCCAGTGAGAGCTCTTTTCTATGTCTTGGCACAATGTACAGGCTCCATACTTGCTTATGCGATGATCAAGAGTGTAATAAACAAGAGCTATGAAGAGAAGTATTTGTTGGGTGGTTGTGTGGTTGATAGAAATGGGAAAGGAGTGAGTCCATGGACTGCGTTAATGGTGGAGTTCTCATGCACGTTCATGGTTCTCTTCGTGGCGGTGACAGTGGGGTTTGATAAGAGAAGAAGTGAAGAGCTGGGACTCAATACGGTATGTGCTGTTTTGGCAGGGACTATGGGGGTTGCGTTTTACGTGTCCATGACCGTGACAGGAACCCCCGGGTACGGCGGAGCGGGGTTGAACCCTGCAAGGTGTCTAGGACCGGCGTTGTTGGTAGGCGGTCGATTGTGGTATGGTTATTGGGTGTTTTGGGTTGGACCTGGTTTAGCTTGTATTGTTTATCATGGAGTCACTCTGCTTCTTCCTAGAGAGCTTGTGGTGGTCGACAATGGTGGTAATGAAAATGGCGGAGCCAGTGGATCTGATAACAGCACATCTTCTCAAATTTTTGACTTGTAATTATATCAATAAAAGGATAAGTTTATATGATATAGTTACAACTGAAAAATTTGTGAAGATGTGCTGTTATCAGATCCACTGGCTTCGCCATTTTCATTACCACCATTGTCGATAGATAACATCATGTACACTATGATCATTTAGTTTAAATTGAATTCGCATACATTATACAGAAATTCACATCAGAAAAATAATTCACTATACTATAGTTTCAACATTTTTTAGCTTGTTCTTTCCTTTTCCGGGGCAAAACACTTACCTCCACATTCACATTATCCGAAGATCATTTGTTGGGAAAAAAATAATAATAGACAAGCTATTAGAAAATAAACAGCAATATATATTGATAAAAAAACGATATAACAAACTTTGAATTGCAGCTCTCTACCTTTCACTCTCTCTTATTCTCTTTTTACTCTGCTTTTTTTTGTTTATCAAATATATATTGCTGCTTGTTTTCTAATAGCTTGTCTATTTTTATTTTTTTTCCCAACAAGTGGTATTAGAGTCAGGTTTGTAACTACGTTTTAGAGACTAAAAAAATGGTCAATATGATTCAGCCTCAAATTTCGAAATTGACGAAGACAAATTATGAAAACTGGAGCATCCAAATGAAAGTACTGCTCGGATCACAAGATTTGTGGGAGATTGTTGAAGAGGGCTATATTGAGCCTGAAGATGCAACCGCTGAAGCATCTTTATCAAACACACAAAGGACATCACTTAAAGATTCACGCAAGAAGGACAAGAAAGCCCTGTTTTTCATTTTTCAAGGAGTTGACGAATCAATGTTTGAAAAAATATCAGACGCAAAAAAATCAAAGGACGCATGGGAAACTCTAAAAAAATCTCTTTAAGCAGTTTAAAAAGTTAAAAATGTACGGCTCCAATCTCTTAGAGCCAAATTTGAAACATTAAAAATGCAGAGTTCCGAAAAAATTAGTGATTACGTTACTCGTCTGAAAGTGGTGGCAAACGAGATGAAAAAAATGGAGAAGCTCTTGACGATATAAGGGTGATGGAAAAACTATTACATTCACTGACAAGAAAATTTGATTATATCGTCCCTGCCATTGAAGAATTAAAGGATTTGTCACAAATATATATTGATGAGCTTATGGGCTCTTCAAGCTTATGAGCTGAGAATGATCCAAAAAGAAAATACTGATGATTTAGAACAAGCTTTGCAAAGCAAGCTATCTATTGGTGGCAATCAAACTAGTTACCAACAAGGTAGAGGAAATCGAGGAAGCTACAGAGGTGACTTCCAAAGTGGACGTGGTGGACGTGGACGAGGACATGGTAGGAACTCTTTTGAAAGAGGCCAAACAAATGAAAGCTATCAAATATATGGTCATCGTAAAGGATTTCAAAATCGAGGAATGGGTCATTTTCAATAACAAGGTAATAAATCACAAGTACAATGTTGTAAATGTTATAATTATGGCCATTTTAGTCACGAGTGTAGATTAGCTCCGAAGAGGGAGGAAATGAATCATTTTGTAGCAACAAAAGATAAAGAAGATGAATCGACAATTTTCTTAACATACAAAGGAAATGAAGAATGCAAGAAAAATGTTTGGTATCTTGATGCCAGTGCTAGTAACCACACGTGTGGATGAATGGAGCTATTTACAAATTTGGATGAGACAATTCAAGGAGAAGTTACTTTCAGTGACTCATCAAAAATTCCAGTGAAAGATAAAGGTAAGATTATGTTTACCTTAAAAAATAGAGAGAAGAGGTATATATATGACGTTTATTATGTACCTGCGTTAAGAAGCAATATTATCAGCCTTGGTTAACTCTTAGAAAAAAGGTATGACATATATTTGAATGATTGCTCTCTTGTCATAAAAAAAGGTGGAGAATTAATTGCTAAAGTCGAAATGATGAAGAATCGTCTTTTTACACTTGATATTCGGTTAGAAGTATTGAAGTGTATGAAATCTGTCATTAAAGATGAGTCCTGACTATGACATTTAAGGTTTGGTCATCTTGGTTTTACTAGCTTACAAATGTTATCATAAGCAAAGATGGTAAAGGGAATTCCATAAATTAATCAACAGGATCAACTATGTGAAACATGCATTAAACGAAAACGACATAGGTAAAGTTTTGAAATTGGAAAATCATGGGGAGCTAGAAGACCGTTGGAGATTGTTCACTTAGATACAGTTGGATCATTTGACATACCATCACTTGGTGGAAACAGGTATATATTATATTACCTTTATTGATGATTTCAGCAGAAAAAGTTAGGTGTATATTCTTAAAGAAAAATCAGAAGCCCTTAATAAATAATATTCAAAGCAATGGCAAAAAAACAAAGCGGGCAATATTTAAAGATATTTAGATCTAATAAAGGATGTGAGTACACGTCAAAGTTGTTTGAAATTTTTTGTAAAGATCATGGAATTGTTCATCATTTGACATCTTCATATACAACACAACAAAATGGCATCGCAGAAAGAAAGAATCACACGATTCTTGATATGGCGAAAAGCATGGTAAAAGGAAAGCACTTACCAAGAATTTGTTGGGCTAAAGTCTTTCTATGTGTTGTTTACTTGCTAAATCGGTGTCCAATAAAAAGTGTAAAATTCAAAACACCAAATGAAGCATGAAGTGGTAGCAAGCCAGCAGTTGGACATCTTAGGATTTTTGGGTGCATTGCATATGCCTGTATTCCTGATAAATAAAAAAAAGAAAAAGGTAGATGACAAAGGTGAAAAGTGCATATTTATTGGTTATGAAAAGAGGAGTAAGGTGTATAGATTGTACAACCTTTTGACCAAGAAGGTGATCATCTCTTGAGATGTCGAATTCAATGAAGTAGATTAATAGAAATGGAATAAAGAAGATAAGAAAGTCCAATGATTATTTTTCGATGATGATAAAGATGATGACTCCAACACACAAGATGAACAAGGAGATGAACAAACTACCCCATAGAATTTTACAACTCCTGCATCAACACCATTAACTTCATCACCTAGTAACAGTGGCAGTAACAATTTAGGGGAAGCACCTATAAAAATGTTGAGTCTGCATGATATCTATGATTCCACATAACAGGTACAGAAAACATTTGATTACTCATTGTTTTGTTTAATGGCAGAGTGTGATCCATTAACGTATGAAGAGGCTATTAAAGATGAGAAGCGGGAAAAAGCCATAAAGGAAGAAATTGTTGCAATCAATAGAAACGACACATTGGAACTAAATGATCTTTTGAAAGTACACAAGGCAATAGGAGTTAAGTGGGTGTACAAGACAAAGACTAATCAATAAGGTAAGGTTGAAAAATACAAGGCAAGGTTAGTTACTAAATGCTATAAGCAGAGAAAAGGAATCGACTATGAAGAAGTGTTTGCTCCCGTTGCAAGAATTGATACTATTAGACTTTTTATAGCACTGACAACACAAAATAGATAGAAGATTTATTAGATGGATGTGAAATCAGCTTTCTTGAATGGATACCTAGAAGAAGAAGTCTATATCGAGTAGCCACTGGGATATATTAAAAAAGGACAGGAATACAAAGTCTATCATCTAAAGAAAGCATTGTATGGATTAAAGCAAGCTCCACGGGCCTGAAATATAAGAATAGATGAGTATTTCCAAATGAATGGTTTTGCAAAAAGCCCACATGAGTATGCCTTATACACGAAGAAAAATCAAGATGGAGATATCATGATTGTGTGTTTATATGTGGACAACATGATCTTCACAAGAAACAATCCGAGTATGTTCAGTGATTTTAAGAAAGCTATGGCATAAGAGTTTGAAATGACAGATATTGGTGAAATGTCATACTTTCTTGGAATTGAAATAAAACAAATGGGAGATGAAATATTTATATCACAGAAGAAGTATGTAGATCAAATTTTGAACAAGTTTATAATGAAGTATTGCAAGCCAATGACTACCCCAGCAGAAACAAGTGTAAGATTGATCATGGATTCAAATAAAGAGTTTGTAAATTTGACACTATTCAAGAGTCTAGTCGGAAGTCTCAGATACTTGACTTTCGCATGCTCATATATTATGTATGCAGTTAGATTGATCAGTAGATATATAGAGAAGCCAAAGAAAGATCACTTCATTGCAGCAAAAAGAATTTTAGGATATATTAAAGGCACAATAAATCATGGTCTATTTTATACTCATTCTCAAGATTTAAAGTTGATTGGTTATTCAGATAGTGATTATGGTGGAGACCTAGATGATCGAAAGAGCAAGTCTAGACATGCAATTCACATTTGATCAGCAATATTTTCATGGTCATCAAAAAAGCAACAAATAGTTGCTCTCTCGACGTATGAAGCCGAGTATATCACTGTAGCAATATGTACATGTCAAGTAATATAGTTGAAGAATATTTTGAGTGAGTTATATCATTCACAAGAAGGTCCGATTACAATATACATTGACAATAAATCTGCTATATCACTTGCGAAAAATTTAGTGTCACATAGCCGAAGCAAACATATAGACACAAAATATCATTTTATTCAAGAGCAAGTGAAGGACAAAACTATAGAGCTCATTCATTGCAGAACTGAAGATCAAATTGTCAATATTTTTACAAAGTCATTAAAGACTGATGTATTCCACAGACTCAAAGAAATGCTTGACATGCAAAGTTGGATTTAAGGGGGCGCGTTAGAAGTCAAACGCAACAGAAGCTTATAGTTTTTTCTAGATACAATAGTTGACTATAACTATAATAATAAATGAACGTTGACAGCTAGCAAAGGTAAAAGAGAACAAAACCGACTTTAATAGTTATAAAAAAGAGTTATATCATTATATGGGTAGTGTTTAAGTTAGTGAAAAAGGTAGAAGAAAGCATAGTGAAAAGAGAATAAGAGAGAGTGAAAGGTAAGGCTGCAACTTAAAGTTTGCAATATTTTTTTTTATCAATATATATTGCTGCTTGTTTTCAGTAACTTGTCTTTTTATTTTTTTTCCGACATCATTGCCAGCTGAAGATCGGGCAGGTGACCCAATCTAGTCCAATGACCTGGTTCTCTTCACCATCAACGGACTTCCTCTGGATTATGAGCCCTTCGCACTGCCATGGAGAACCGCGAATCAGGCCCTCTTCCTCACGACACCGGCGACAGACCATCCTCCAACTAACGAAGCATGTATCTGGGACATGAAGATCACGTTATATCTTCTTTTATTCAACCCTGGACCGGCCCATCCCATAATGTTTCAGGCCTTGGCATATCGACGTATCGACAAGGCATGCGGAGATGAAGATATTGTTCATGAGTTCGTCCATCGATTTCTTCCATGTGTACTTATGCACAGTTTTTAGATAAATATTAATAAAAAGTGTCAAAATTTATTTGTAATTTTGTATAATAAAATCTTTTTAATTTATAATTAACATTTTAGTATATAAAGTTTGATTTGTTTAAATTGCGAATGAGTTTAAATTAAAAAAATTACATTTCTTTTAATTCAAATATAATAAAAGGCTAAAATGTAAAGAAAAACTTAAAAAGTCTAAAATTAAGAAAAATATTAAGGTTTATTTTTATAATGGTTGATAAAATTTGATTAGACTAAAATTTAAATAGATTTAGAACATTAATTTTTAGATAAAATTTTTTCTCGAGTATATTTTGATTTTTTATTTGACTTTGTAATAATATTAACATAGTTTTTGGCCTCGAAATAGAATAAGAGTTTAAGATCTTTTTCCCTTTGAACCAATGATTAACATTTTCAATTGGTTCGACCAGTTCAATCGTAAAAATTTTAATTCGTTTAACTTTTCAATTTGGTTTTTAAATTTGTAGATTGATTTACTTTATTAACTTTTGTTGTTAAAAATTGATTAGTTTATTAATTAATCGGTTAATTTTCTTAAATTAATAAGTTCTTATAAACTAATATAAATCATTTAATTTTTATTTAATAATTTCTTTTTAATTAAACCTCAAAACTTTCAATGATTAAGTACAATATCTTTTAATCATATTTTAAATTCTTAAATTTTATTCAAATTTTAACTAGTTTTATGATAGTCTAATTCCGGTTAAATCTTTTAAAACTTAAATTTTTTATCTTACAGGTTTAACTTCCAATCTGAGTTTTAAAAAATTGCCAGGAGCATAGTTCATTAAACTAATTAGCAAAATCTTCTTCATCAAAAATCCAAACGTACACTCTTTCCTTACTGTTAATTGAAAAGAAATCAATCGATTACCAAAACCTTAGAATATAATGCAACCGTTTATTTAATTAGCCCTGTTTGGTTCAGCTTTTGCAGGGTCTAAAAGTATTTTTGTCTACCGCAAAAGTTATTTTGAAGAAAAAATAAGTGTTTGGCTGTTAATTTTAAAAGCGTTTTTGAAATAGAAATAAATATTTTAAAAACTGAAATACGACTTTTTCAAAAGCTAAAATTTAGAGCTTTTCACTTTTCCGGAAAGCTATTTTTTATGTTGTTCTTCTCTTGGGTCACGTAAACAAAACCATAGCCGATTCTTCTACTCTTCTGTTATGTTTATTCCTGCTCATCAACCCCTCTCATCTTCTCATCTCAGGTTGGTTTTCTTTTTTGTATTTTTATTTGCTCTAAAAATTAAATTTTGGAAAGTTGAAGGCAGACGTCGAGTGTCTACCTTCAAACGTCGAACGTCGTTGACGCAGATGAAGCCCTGTGTTGTTCGCAGACCTTCGTCTGCTTTAAAAACGCGGTAGCGGCCATTTCAGGTGTTCCAAACTTGGAACCTCCAAACCTGACCCCTGATATGATTATCACGAACTTAATCGCTGGAATCCTGGTAAGCCCCGCACCGTCTCTCTGAATTCCAGGCAGAGAAGCTGTTAACATCGCACCCTATGCAAAGAAATCAAAGAAGAATCAGACA
>JANKOE010000205.1:71721828-71743843 GCA_026284465.1 Erythroxylum citrifolium | reverse complement strand
CTATCTCCATCATACGTACATATGTACATTGAATGTTTTTAGTAAAAATACAATGAATAATACTTAATTATTAAGAAGCAATGAACATTATTTATTAGTTTTCATTAATATTATGTACAATGAGTCTATGTTTTATATTCATTCAATTAATATGAAACATGATTTTTTCTAAGATACAATGCTTTTTGATATAATCAAAATTTAACTTCAATCAATTGCAAAAATCTCTTTAAATTAATAAATATTAATTTATCGGTTAATTAATATCTCTATAAAATAATAAATATCATGATTCCAACAATATTAATTTATAGAGGTTTTACTGTATATTTATTTAGAAAAGTTTTAATGTATCTTATTGTTATTGTATTTTTTTAGATTGGCTAAGAAAATAATAAACTTATGTTACATCTTAATTTTATAAATAAAATTATGGAGAATAATTTATATTATCTCTTAATTTTGAAAAAAAATATTCCATATAAATGTCAAATAAAATGTGCCATATGTTGACATATGATAGAGTTATTTATTAATATACAAACAAATTTATAATTGCATGGATAGAATAATTACAGCAAGTACGTTATCCACTGATCGAATCGGTGAGGTGGCCTATTTATGCATACGATCAAATATGATTAACCTATCTTAATCAGTCAGTGAATGGTATTCGATTCTTCGTTATTTGGCATGGTTCTTGACCGTTTCTTTGATGTATCCATACATAAGATATCGACTAGATACCAATATTCATTTGTAATTTTCGTTGCATTTGTTCGTGTTTCAGATATGGAACATCTAGTCTGTTCTGGAATCCCACAAAGTTCCACCTGCTACGTGTTATGGTGTTCGTTATCATGTGTCTCTTTCTTGGTGACTGACATTCCCTCCAGATGGAGTCCAAAAGTAGCTCTACATTAATGGAGGCCCTAGAAAGGACTTGTGAGTTGTGTTCGTGATTTGTCATAACCTACATCTCAGTCTCTACCTAGCTAGGCTCATTAATGGTAGTCAAGAGTGTGACACGCGATGGTAAAGCAACAACATATTCCTCAAGTGGATGCACTATCGATGAAAATTGCGTGGGAATAATCACCCGACGACAGAACTTGAAGAAAAATTCGGTCAAGTTCGTGTAAAAATTGAAGTGGTTATGGTGGTCCAACCCTGAAAGATGTTTTAGGTCCCGCACTGTTGTCAGGAGGCCTTTCCAATGGAATGACGTTGGAAGTCCTAGAAATTGTTTATTTTATATGTTAGAAAATTTTAAAATCAAATAATTTCATTTTGGTCAATTACATTAACATTGAGTTTGTCATTGGTTGGCATGTTAGGCACTAAAATATGCCAAACAAGATAATAAGGAATAGTTGGCCAACTTTTGCGACAGGAGATGAATAAAGAGATAACAAGAAGAAGAGAGATGTAAGGTGAGAGAGAAAAGCAAAAGAGAGAGAGATAAAAATGTTTTGTGTATTTTTAGGTCTAGTTTTTCTTCGTGATTCTCTAGTTTTTCTCAGTAATAAAATTCTTCTATCGTTACGCATAATTTTTACCCTAATTTGAGGGTTGTTCATGTAAAATATATGTGTTCCAATCGATTTTCACAACGAGTGATATCAGAGCGAGGTTAAAAAATTACGACGAATTTTTTCACGTAAACTATTCGGAGTTCGGGTGAACACAGTAAAAGATTATGAATAGTAACCTCAAAAGTTGACAACTATTCATGCATTTATTTTTGCATTAAACTGTGCAGTTATTGTAATTCAAATATATATACAGTACTATTCATATGTATGGTACTATTCACATATACATAACTATTCATACGTACAGGTACAATACTATTCATACATACGAATACTATTCACGTGAAATAGTTGAAGCTAAATCATGTTCCTGATGGAAGCAATAGCAACCAAATTTGAGATTGAAAAGTTCAATGGGCGTAATTTTTCATTGCGGAAGTTGAAGATAAAGGTAATCTTGAGGAAAGACAATTGTCTGGCGACCATTAATGAAAGGCCAGCTGGATTCACAGATAAAAAATGGAACGAGATGGGCAAGAATGCTGTAACTAATCTCCACCTAGTTTTAGCTAATGAAATATTATCCAGCATAGAGGAAAAGAAGATTGCGAAGGAAATATAGGATCACCTCACAAAATTGTACGAGGCCAAATCACTCCACAACAAAATTTTTCTGAAAAGGAAACTATACACTTTATGCATGGCGGAATCCACTTCTGTGACGAAGCACTTAAATACTTTAAATACTCTATTTTCCCAACTCACATTATTGGGGCACATAACATAGATAAGTGAACATATGAAACTTCTACTCCAAAGTTTACCAGATTCGTATGATCAACTTGTCATCAATTTAACAAACAACACAGACATTTTAGTCTTCCATAATATTACAGCCAGGGACGGAGCTACAGTGGGGGCAAGTGGGGGCACTTGCCCCCACAGCCTCTAACAAATTTCATGTAAAAAAATCATTATTATAAGTTTTGCCCCCACAAAAAAATAAAATTTTGCTCCATTAAAATTTTGCCCCCATTAAAAATAAATTTTTTCCCTATTAAAATTTTGCCCCCACTTAAAAGAATTTATGGATCCGTCCCTGATTGCAACTGCTATTCTGGAAGAAGAGAATCGGCATTAAAGTAAGGAAGACAGGTTGGCAAATTTGCAATAAGTGGAGGCCTTGGTGGTGACAAGAGGAAGATCAATGGAACATGACTCAAGTGGGAGTCATAGTCATGGTAGATTAAAATCCAGGAGTAAGAAGAATTTCAAGTGCTACAATTGTGGCAAGAAAGGGCACCTGAAGAAGGATTGTTGGAATCTGAATAAGAAAGATTCTATTCCTCAAGGAAATGCGGCAAATACTTCAGATGATGGAGGTGTAATGGTCTGTGAAGCAGCAATTACTATTGGAGGTAAAAGAAGATTTGTTGATGTATGGCTTCTCGATTCAGCATTTATTTTTCATATGACCTCTCGAAGAGTATGGTTCCATCATTATGAATATGTCTTTGGGGGGATCTGTGTATAGCTATAATGATCAAGCTTTGAAGATCATTGGTATAGGCATCATCAAGTTAAAGATGTATAATGGGACAACTTAGACTATTGAAAAAGTGCGACACATGGAGGGCCTGAAGAAGAATTTGTTATTTGTAGGACAATTGGATGATCTTGGTTTTAGATTCAAAACAAGATCATGAATGTGATTAAAGGAAAGCTGGTATTTATGAAAGCAGAGAAGATTGTTGCGAATCTATACATGCTAAAGGGAGTAACTTTGTAAGAAAGAAAGGCATCCGTTGTAGTGACTAGTCCAGATGACAAATCTGTAATGACGTGACTTAAAAAGCTTGGACATCTGTCAAAATAAGGAATGAAGATATTTGCAGAGAAGAATCTACTTCTATGTCTCACGAAGGTATCACTACCCTTCTATGAGCATTGCATTATAAGTAAGCAAAATTAATTGAAGTTCAACACATCAAAGTTTAGAAGCAAAGAATTCTAGAATTGATTCATTATGACGTATGGCAAGTATCAGTTAAGTCCCTGGGAGGAGCAACTTTCTTTGTATCATTTATTGATGATTATTCGATGAGATATCGGGTGTTTCCTATCAAGAGGAAGGCAGATGTGTTTCCAACTTTTAAATTTTACAAAGCGCGGGTGGAACTCGAATCTGGTAAGAAGATAATATACTGGTAAAGAATTTGATTAATTCTACAAGCAAGAAGGCATAAAAAGGTAGTTCACGACAGCATGCACTCCTCAATAAAATGAAGTAGCAGAGCGGATGAATAGAACCCTATTGGAAAGAATAAGAGCGATATTGAGAACTGCAAGCTTAGATAAGAAATTCTGGGTAGAAGCAGTCAATACTGCCTGTAATGTGGTGAATCGAGCTCCATTAACTACAATTGAGTTGAAGACATCAATGGAGATGTGGACTGGTAAACTAGTGGATTATTCCAACCTCCATATCTTTGGAAGTCCTACCTATATGATGTTCAATGCCTAAGAAACTACAAAGTTGGATCCAAAATCTAGAAGATGCATTTTCTTAGGGTATACTGAAGGTATGAAATGGTATCATCTTTGAGATTCCACTGCCCACAAGATTGTTATCAGCAGAGATATTATCTTAATGGAAGATAAAGATTAAGAGCAAGCAGAAAATGTTAGTACTACAAGAGAATCCAGAAACTATAACAGTACAAATGGATAGGGAAGTTGATCAAAATGATTCTTTTGAAGTTGCACCATAGTACGAAAAGCAAGAACTAGTTAAATATGATGTTTTAGATACTCGGAGACCAACTCACATAAGAAGAGCACCGAGTTGGCACTCATATTATATTATAGAGAGCAATATTACATACTATCTTTTAATTGAGGACGAAGAGCCATCAACTCTTTAGGAAGCAATGAATAGTTTAGATGCATCTCAGTGGATGACAGTAATGCAAGAAGAAATTGAAGCTCTACATAAAAATAACATAGGGGAGCTGGTATCACTATCACAAGAAAGAAAGTCTATTAAAAATAAATGGGTTTACATGATCAAGCGGAGTGGTGACAATTAAGTAGAGCGATATCGTGCTAGATTGGTGGTAAAAGGATATGATGAGAAAGAAGGTATTAATTTTAACAAAAATTTTCTTCTGTAGTTCGACTCACTACAATTCGAGTAGTTCTAACAATGTGTGCTATATTTGATTGCATCTTAAGCAATTAGATGTAAAAAATACATTTCTTCATGGAGATCTTGAAGAAGAAATTTATATGCTCCAACTAGAAGGTTTTGAAGAAAAAGGGAAAGAGAACTTGGTTTACAGGTTGAACAAATCTCTATATGGTTTAAAGCAGGCACCGAGGTATTGGTATAAGAGATTTGATTCCTTCATCATGAGCCTTGGATACAACATACTGAATGCAGACCTTTGTGCATATTTCAAGAGGTTTGAGAAAGATGATTTTATAGTCTTACTGTTGTATGTAGATATGTTGGTAATAGGCTCCAATAATGATCGTATCAAAGAACTGACGGCACAGTTGGCTAGGGAATTTGAAATGAAAGACTTGGGATCAGCAAACAAGATTCTAGGGATGCAAATTCACTGACAGAAATAATAGGAATATTTGGCTTTCTTAAAAGAATTATTTGAAGAAGATCTTGCGGCGATTCAACATGCAAAATTGTAAGTCAATTTATACCCCACTTCTTGTTAATTTCAAGTTATACTCAAGTATGAGTCCTTGCAATGAAGAAGAGAGAATGAAGATGTCTCGAGTACCGTATGCATCTATAGTAGGAAGCTTAATGTTCGCTATAATTTGTACAAGACCAGACATTGCACATGTAGTGGGAGTAGTTAGTAGATACATGGCGAATTCTGGCCAAGAGCATTTAAATACTATTAAGAGGATTCTCATATATATCAAAGGAACCTCAGATGTTGCACTATGTTATGGAGGATCAGATTTTATTGTCAAAGGATATGTTGATGCTAATTATGCAGGCGATCTTGATAAAAGTAAATCCACTACAGGATATGTGTTTACTCTAGCTAAAGGAGTTGTGAGCTGGGCTTCAAAACTGCAGCCAGTTGTAGCTACAATAAAAGCAAAATATGTAGCAGCTACACAAGCTAGTAAAGAAGCAGTGTGGTTGAAGATGTTGTTGGAAGAACTTGGAAATAAACAAAAAAATATTACTCTGTATTGTGACAATTAGAGTGCTTTACATCTTGCAAAGAATTCAATATTTCATTCAAAGACAAAACACATCCGAGTTCAACATCACTTCGTTCGTGAGAAAGTGGAAGAAGAAATGGAGGACATGCAGAAAATTCAAACAATGGATAACCCGAAAATTTTATGACAAAAGCAATTAATGGTGACAAGTTTATGTAGTGTCGATCCTCATGTGGCCTGACAGAGGTGTAAACAACATGAAACGGCAAGGTAGAAAGAATAGTGTGAAGATCTAATTGACTCTCAATCAAATCTAGGGAGAATTGTCAAACTTGGTTAGCATGTTAGGCATCGAAATTTGGTGCCTAACATGCCTAATAAGACAACAAAGAATGGTTGGCCAATTCATTCTTTTGCCTATAAATAGGCAGAAGATGAACAAAGAGATAGCAAGCAGAAGAAGAGAGACGTGAGGTGAGAGAGAAAAGAAAGAGAAAGAGAGACAAAACTGTGTATTTTTTATCTAGTTTTTTCTTGTAATTCTTTAGTTTTTCTTAGTAGTAAATTTTTTTTAACCTTACAGGTGATTTTTACCTTAATTTGAGATTTTCCACGAAAAATTTGTGTGTTCATTATTATTCCTTTAGTGTTATTTAACTGCAAACCTGCTTTAATCCAATCGATTTTTACAACAGAGTTGGATTCAAATGAATCAAATCTGATGAGGTTTCAAACTGAGTTCAAATAACTGTCAATGAACATTGGACTAACATACATATCACCTTATCCGATCTCATTGCCATCTCTATTTATTTCCCAATAATTTATAGACTTGATACTTAATTTTTAATCAAACTAACTACAAAACATGGTCTAAGACATGTCACAGAAGACATATATTATAATTCTTCTAAGTTGTTGCTCAACAGTAGACATTAAAGTATTAATTGATCAGTAATCATAATTCTTTTATTGGCTTGATATTTACTTGAATTAATTCAAAGCAACATACACTATTTTTGTAATTGACTAACATAGTATCTTTTTGATTTTTGAATCTTTTAAATTTGGGGCAACATATCTAAAAGTATATAACCTTTTAAGATTTTTTAATTTAG
Organism: Erythroxylum citrifolium; assembly: GCA_026284465.1. Classification (NCBI taxonomy): domain Eukaryota; kingdom Viridiplantae; phylum Streptophyta; class Magnoliopsida; order Malpighiales; family Erythroxylaceae; genus Erythroxylum; species Erythroxylum citrifolium. The sequence continues at coordinate 71,736,990 of JANKOE010000205.1, read as the reverse complement.
TATATAAACTTTTAAAATTTTTAGTTCGAGAAGTAGCATTTTAAAATCTTCACAATTCAATTCAAAAAGTTATTTTTGATGATGTGACATGCCTATTAATCTTATATGAATATCTATTTATTAGTTACATAAGTAAAAATTAAAGTCTTAAATTAAATGACATCATTTTGATTAGAGGATCTTAATAGCTTAGACTTCTATGACATGACTTCGGACCAAACTACAAACTTAACCTGATCTTAAACTCGATCAACTTTAGTTGGCCGAGCTCATATTGTCAACTCTACATGTACTTGGTCTATTGTCTATTCCAATTGGCAACTTGTGCAAGTCTCACATATCTTACCTTTGCCTCTATAAATACATTTGAGAACTCCAGAGGGAGTTTCATCATCAAAGAAGAAGAGGAAACAGATCAATAAAACATGGCTTCGCAGGTCGATGCAGGCATAGTTGGAGATGCAGAAAATGTCATTGGCAAAAACACAGTCCGGCCATTTGCTTCGACACCAATGTAAGTGTCCTCTCAATCCTGGCGATTCTATAGTTTACCCTTCTCTCCTACTTTCTTGGAGTTTGTTAGTTTTTTGTGTCAAAACCTCAAAACCATAGGCGTTTAACACTTTTAACTTGGTTGTATGATTAATGTTTTGCAGGTCTAATCAGCAACCAACGCTTGGAGGAAAGAAGCCAAAGGGTTCTGCTACTGTTAGAAACATACTAGGCTTTGAAGAGTTCTTCTCTTCGACGGTACTAAGTTCTTACAAATCAACGTTATAGTGTCACTACAGAACCACATGCACATTCAATCTAACTTTGGTCTCTCAAGTTCCGTACATATATATTATTAGATTTTTTTGATACGGAAAGGATGTAGAGTCTGTTAACAATAATTAGATTTGAGTTAGCCATTGTCAAACTGATTATATCTGATCATTTAAATAGTTGACCCTTACTATTTATAAACTCTTTAATTTTTTCATGTTTAGCCAATATAGGATATTCTGATACTCTCCATCAAATACAACTGAGACAGAAATCTAAACGAATAATTGAGAAATTAATAATCAGGACCAAATTTATCTATAATACTATATTAATTTTTTTTTTGGGTAAATCTATATTAAATTTTTTGATATAGGCAAAGTATAGAGTTCACTGATAATAATTAAATTTGGATTAATCATTTATAAAATGACTAGAACTATTCATTTAAATAATTATCTCTTACTAATAATCCCTTTAATATTTCCATATTTAATATACATGATCGAGAGATTAATATTTATAGTGTTTGTTAGATAAAAATAGGAAACAGTTTCATGGCTGATAAAACAACACCATATACATGATATCAGAACAATGGCCTTTACGATTAGCAGATATGGAGAGCTTATGTTGCAGAGCTTATGGGCACAGCAGTTCTCGTCTTTGCATTGGACACCATAGTTATATCGACCATTCAGACAGGGACTGATATGCGCAACTTGATCTTCTCAATCCTCGTGGCCATTATCATCGCAATTCTGTTGATTGCCACCTTCCCGATTTCAGGTGGCCATATCAACCCTATCGTCACCTTCGCTGCTTTCCTCACCGGTCTCATTCCACTGTCAAGAACCATCATATACATTTTTGCTCAATGTGTTGGTGGCATTCTGGGTGCGCTAGCTCTAAAAGCTGTGGTCAACTCCAGCATACAGAGTACATTCTCGCTTGGTGGGTGTACTCTCACAGTGTTTGTACCACCAGGTGTCGGTGGACATGGTCCTGCGGTGATTGGTATTGGGAAAGGACAGGCTCTTTGGCTCGAGATCATTTGTGGGTTTGTGTTTCTTTTTGCTTCTGTGTTGATGGCTTTTGATCATAGACAAGCCAAGGGGTTGGGTCGAGTCACTGTATGTGTCATTCTGGGGATAGTTTTGGGACTTCTTGTGTATGTGTCGACAGCCGTGACAGCCATCAAAGGGTACGCCGGAGCTGGGCTGAATCCGGCGAGATGTTTCGGCCCTGCAGTTGTAAGAGGTGGACATTTGTGGAATGGCCACTGGGTGTTCTGGGTTGGGCCTGCTGTTTCTTGCTTGGTGTTTGCAGCTTATGCTAGAGTGATACCAACCCAACTCTTGCACACTATTGAATAGGGATGACAGTCTGAGCTAGCTCATGAATCAGTTAAAAATGTCAGACTACATTTGAGCCGCAATGCTTTTGGGACCAAACTAAATTCACAAGTCAATAGGGTCCATAGGCTTAGCCCAGCCTGTTATCATCCATACCTTGGTATGATGAAACCACGGCTTGGAGATTGTGGACTAAATAAGAGATTGTTGGTAATAATACTGTTCTTGTTTTTATGTTTGAGTTGTATAAAAGGTACGAGATTAATTAGAGCATGCTTGTTTCTGTTTTTATTTTCAGCTTTTCTGTTTTTGTTTTTAATTCAAGTAAAAAAAATATTTGTTTGAATTATTTGTTTTTATTTTTATTTTTAGTTTTTTTTCCAGTTTTTTAAAATTGTGAAAACTTGTTTTGTGTTCCTTTTTTTCATCTTATTTAATATCAACTAAATATCTATTACTTATTTATTTAATATATATTAAATTTAAATAAAATTATAAATAATTTAATTTAGTATTATATATTTAATTAATCTAATTTAATTATTAATAAGAATTATGAATAATTTAAATTTACTTAATATAAATTAAATTTAATAATCATTAATCAATATAATTGAACTTAAAATATCTCCCAAATTTATAAATTTAAAATAAAATTTGATTTAATAATTTAAATATATTTAATATAAAATTAATTTATATATTATTTATTTTAATAAAATAAAATATTTTTTAATAAGAGACTAAAATAAATTTATTTAATTAAAAATAACTTATCTTTAAGTTTTATTTAATATGTAATTATTATCAGTAATAAAAATATAACTACAATAACATTAACAAAATTTTTATTTTTATTTAGAAGTAAAATAGGAAACGAAAACTAAAAACTAAAAAAGAATCAAACGAACCCCAAAATTTATTTACTAGTAGAAAAAGAAAAAATGTATTTCTAGAATAAAAATAAATATTCCAACTTTGATCCGAAACATAATATATTTCTGTATTAGTAATAAATGATAACATGTAACCATTATAATTTTACTAGTAATTTGTTAATAAGAGACTAAAATAAATTTATTTAATTAAAAATAACTTATGTTTAAGTTTTATTTAATATGTAATTATTATCAATAACAGAGATATAACTACAATGATATTAACAATCAAACAATTTTTATTTTTATTTAGAAGTAAAACAGGATACGAAAACTACAAACTACAAGAAAAAAAGAACCAAACAACCCCTAAATTTATTTACTAGTAGAAAAAGGAAAAAAAACATATTTCTAGAACTTGTAGTATATTCCAACTTTGATCCAAAACATAATATATTTCTGTATTAGTAATAAATGATAACCTGTAACCATTATAAACTTTTATATGAATATAATAGTTAATGAATTATTTATTCTTAATAAATTATCTATTAAATTAATATTTTTGAAATTTAGGATCAAAATGAAGTAATTTTGACTTAAAATTTGATAAGTTTTTAGGTCAAAATCTATCACTTTAATTGCTCCTAAGAAAATTAGACAGCACATTTTCTTTTTTCGTATAAATAAATGATATGCCACTAAAATTGTAAGTGAAACATCACATCTTTGTAAAGAAATGTTCATCCACCGGAGGCTAATGACATTTGGTAAGCTTTCTTGAAGAAAGTTTGTGTCGATGTTCAAAGCTAAGGATCTTCCACTAAAGGAAAAACCTATGCATCTCCTTTTGTGTGGCTTGTTTTTGTTGGATGATTCCACCTTTTCAAGCTTTGTTTGAGGATTGCTAAGAGCTCCACTTAGGTCGGCCTTAGTTTTCCATCAAAAAGTTGTAAACCTATTTTGGTTCTTGGCTTTTTTGGATCATCACTTCAAAGTATCATCACTTTCTTTATCTCCACTAACCCTTGGTTTAACGACAACACAAATGGATTCTTTGCACGATACACAAGGAACAAACTCAACTAAACCTTTAAACTTTTTAGTCAAATCTGCTCCTTCCATTATTTCCTTAATTTATTGCTTAAAGAATTACCCATTTTTCATTTTTTTAGAGAATATTTTTGAAATATTTTATCTTAGGGTAAAAGATACAAACCTCTTATACGATTTAAGTAACTATATAGAAATTCTCTAATCTTTAAAATCTTCAAAAAAATTATTTGTAATTTTTAGTTTTTTAGAAAATTCTTTTTTCTTAGGCTTCAGTTAAAAATAATAATAAATACATAAAATAAACATCACATATAAGTCAATCAATTATTACTGACATTTTCATTATTTTAAAAAATTATTATTAACGTAACGATCCAACTCAACTCTTAAACTTAATTCAAATTAATTAAACTCAAATCAAAATAATAAATTTTAAATTGTTTGAGTTATATTGAATTAGTTCGAGTGAGGTTTTAAAATTGAGTTAAGTTATAATATGAGGAATATTTAATTGGTTGATATGTGATATTCATATCACATGTGTTTTATTATTATTTTTAACATAATTATATAAAAAAGAATTTTCTAAAATTGAAAAAATTTGAAAAAAATTTATTGTTACTTAAATTACAAGAGTTACTGTGTATTTTAACCTTTTACCTTGTGATGGATACGTATGTTTCCCATTATTACTTTAAGAGATCATAATTACATTCAAGTGCTTATATAAACCAAAGTCAAATTTTGTGGACAGACACACCAAAGTTTCAAACTTTCATGCATTAAATTCTTCCACTTATAGTATTGAGCAAATGAAGAGTATTGATGCCCTCTGCCACCAATTCTTCTATATTCTCCACCGCTTAATGTGGCATTAGTACCTCTACGTGTTAAAAATTCTTTAAAAGGGAAGAGTTTGCTTGTCGCTCTGAGGCTAGGGAACTATGAACTCGAGGTGTATTTCCAACGGCAGTCATCGTTGTGAAACATTCTCAGGTCCAGAAGTTGAGAACTGTGAAGTTAAGGGCAGGAAACTCCTGAAGCATTTTCTTTTTGCTATTGGTGTTCATGAATTCTTCTGGATAGAGGTATAAATGATCTATTTATTATGATTAATTGTCGATCAACTCGTACTAAATCCGTTCCGATTACGGATACGATATCTAGTTACCGAGCGGTACTTGATACTTTAGCGATCAATACTAATTTAATGATCTTGTTGAATTTGTTCTTCAGACATGGAGATCAGCCATTACTGAGCTAGTATCTACTACTTGCTTGTTATTCTCTCTCACAATTTCTGTCACTGGTTGCATGGAATTGCACATTGGAGAACCAAAACTTCTGCTTCCAATACTAGTGTTCGGCATCATCTTTCTCTTTGTCTTGGTCACAATCCCTTTAACAGGAGCTCATATGAACCCGACATTTTCATTAATGGCGGCCTTGAAAGGGATTGTGACTCCTGTTCGTGCTTTGGTCTACGTTGTGGCACAATGTCTAGGTTCATTAATGGCTGCTATACTAGTCAAGAATATGATGCAAAGCAGTACAGTAGAAAGATACTCGTTAAATGGATGCTTGGTGGATCGAAATGGAGAAGGAGTAAACAAAGGAATAGCATTGGGGATTGAATTCTCATCCACTTTCTTCGTGCTATTTCTTATATTAACTGTGGCATATGATCAGAAAAGGTTCAAGGAGCTAGGTCTGCCAATGATGTGCGCACTGATGTCAGGAGTAATTGCACTAGTCGTGTTCATGTCAAGTGCAGTAACTCTTGGTAGAGCAGGTTATGGAGGTGCAGGCTTGAACCCTGCAAGGTGCTTAGGACCTGCACTAGTGTTGGGGGATTCATTATGGGATGGACATTGGGTGTTCTGGGTTGGTCCATTTTTGGCTTGTATGGTTTTCCATTGTTTCACCATGACCTTACCTAGAGGAGTAATGAAAGCTGACGAAGAACAAGGCATAGAAGAGTCGGGTCTTGTCTGAGGACTCTCTCTTCCGATAACTTAGGAAAAGAACTGTCTGAAAACGACATTGTGTGATAGGTTATTGAAATAATTAAGTCGTTAATCAATTCGCAGACTATCTCCAAATTTTTCTTTGCACAAGTAAATAAAAATTACAACTGCAAAATAATGAAAAACACCGACGTTTGGTAACGCAGTTCGGCACACCTTGCCTACGTCTGCGGGGTCCTCACCCAGATTAAATACTTTCATTGTAGTTCGACAAAAATTACATAAGATTGATCTACCCCGTAAGACCCAATCTATGTAACCGACCTACAACCTAACTATCCGTGAAAGATCTTCACGCCCAATAATACGACCGACTCGTGTTAACTTGAGAACAAAAATAAATAAACCAAGAAATAACAATTTTCCAAATCTGAAATTACTCAACAGTATAACCAAATTGCTCCACCAAAAGAGTCTCGCAGCCTTCAACAATAATCCTCTTTTGTTTAGCAACTAATCAGACAACTTCAAGAACTCAGAAAAATCTCTAATTTCGCATACACTGTCGAATGCTTATTAGAGATAAACCACTGAAAAATACTGCTCAAGGTCACCAACACAATCAGCTCACCAATGGAAGATCAAAAGACAAAATAGAGCAATAGACGAAAAAATCTAGCAATCAATACTCTGTTTTTTTTTCACTAAAAACATAACATATGCGCAGTCACTAAAACCTCAACACCCATGTTTCACATAGGCTGCCCAATTTTCAGATCTGCTCACACACACTACTAGGTTCAGCCACTAAAACCTCAACACTCACGTTTCACATAAGCTACCCAATTTTTTTCACACAACACAGCAAGCAAACAATACACTATATTAGAAAAAGGATGCCTTGCACCAATATGCCACGTCAGCCATAGAAGCAATATCCCAAATCTCAAATCCTCATGCAATCTGTTGAATTTCCTTTAGAAGAGTCCTTTTCAAACAAGACCACTATATGATGATCTGTATATTTTCGTTACCCACACAACCCTTAATCACCAATATCCATGCATGTGCATATGGAAACAAAAAGGAACATCCTGCAAATTTATTTCAACGTCCGTGTGTAGCTAGACTACTTCCATAATGAGAAGATATCCCATATATAGATAATCTTTAGGTATAAAGATACCACCGAAAATAGAATATGTATTAAAGAAAAACTTCTGCAGGACACGTGGCAATGCAATCTAAGGTATATAACAAATCCTATTTTCAATTTAAAATGTCAAAATTAAATAGGATATATATAAAATAAATGCTAATCGTTTACATCATATCTATGAAGAGGTAAAAATTAAAAATTAAACAAAAGCTACAGAAAAATTGGACTAAAATGAAAAAATTTGAAACGTAGAATCTCAGGCCAAGTACAGCACAAACAGAAGAGAAGAAAAAAGGAAAAACAAAAGACAGACAGAGGGAGACTCTCATTAACAAAAAAAAAGACGACGAAATAGCAAAATGGGAACAACACAACACATCCTTCAGACAGAAACAGCTGGACGGTAAGAACAAGCAAAGGAGAAGGAGGAGGAGGGAGCGAGCAGGAAAGAAAATAAATAATCTCATGTGATCCCATGTCGGTTGCAGGAAGAAAAGCAGAATGTGATGTGACGTGTTACCTACGTGGAGATTCTGATGCAGCCGTGCTAGCATCCTGAGGCCTCGCCCATCCTATAATGCTCATGCTCGTCAAACTTCATTGATTCATCTCTCTGATTTTGTTGTACATGATCTGGCAATCTCTCAGAAGCGCCAGTGCGGAGATTTTCCAGGACTGATTTAGGTTTACATGTCCACTCAGAATGTCCAGAAGTTGACACGGCAATAAATACTCCATTAAAGACATACCTGTCCTTTTCTCTTACATTTTTGGCAAATCACATAAAATAATTTATGTGATATATTTGATTATTCATCTTAGCCCTTGTATTTTTAATTCGTTTATTTTAATCCCTGTGTTTTTTATTCTCATTCAAGATAACCCAATTGGATATTTTCGGACAAATTTGCCCTTAGATTATTGAAATACATTTTTTTAATATCTTGATTCGAAGGGCAAATTTGTCAAAAAAATTCAATTGGGGTATCTTCAATGAAAATAAAAAACACAGGGACTAAAGTGAACGAATTAAAAACACAAGGGCTAAGATGAATAATCAAGTATATCACAAGAACTCTTTTATAAGATTTGCCTACATTTTTTCATCCATCCCCACTTTGTTTCTGGTAAACCTTCCATGAATCAGAAACATTCCTTGTTAGCTTTGTCTAAAGAAAAGTAATATATGTACCGGCTTAACTTCAACAACTTTGAATTTGAAGTATTTAACCTTGAAATTATGGATGGTCTAACTTTCTTTTTTTGTGTAAAACCTGTAAATCCATAAGTAATTTCACATAATATCAAACATATTTGTCCCGAATTATTAATTTTTCAATTGTATATCTAAATATTCAATCCCAATTATACTTGAAAAAGAGTATTAATAATACCCACATATAAATATCCTATATTTAAAAAAGAGAAAAAAGACTAATATATAAATTAACGAGTTACTCCACCTATTACCAATTAGTTTTAAAATAGAACTTTACTTGAACTTGTACATAGTCTAACTTTCTTTCTCGTGTAAGTCCATAGGTGCAATTTTGTTAGGGACAACTAAACTAAGAGCATGAGAGAGAGAACATAACTCTCGTACATTAATAAATACTGCTCTCTAGATCTAAATCTAGATTTACAAAACAAAGGGAAAAGGTACACATTAGAAAGTTGTCCCATCACCAGCAACATAATATCAAAGCCATCTTTCAGCCAACCAGGTTGGAGAAGAAACAAACGTGGAACTTATGCTATGATAGTATATCTCTGATAAACAACAGAATCCACATGCAATGCAAATACATAGCCACATACGAACATTGATATCCAGCATCAGTGGTGGCCACTCTACCCCACTGTAACAACTATCATGGCCAACCTTTCAACCCCACAATCGCAGCAACCCTAGAGCCGAGAGGGTTGTGAAGACAGAAACCAAGCCATTATAATGTAGTCTCACCCCACTCACGTCTGTGTTGATTCCAGCTCCTGTTGGACTGACACCCGACCCGTATCCTCCCAAAACTCCATTTGAAGGAGTTGTAGTGTAGGGAGTTGTTGTTGTCGGTGTGGTGGTAGACGGCGTCGTGTTCGAGGGTATGTTAGTAGTTGGAGTTGAAGTGGTCGGGGTAACCGGAGTTGTAGATGTTGTGCCGGAGCCTGCGGCGCTGTAGCAAGAAAACAAGCAACAGACAACATATAATCCTTAATCCTTCATAACAAAAGAAAACAAATGAGGAAATGCATTAATGTTGGAAGTTTCAACAGGATTGTCAAAATTAAGCACAGAAGAAACATACAAGTCAACATAATACAGTTGATACCATGGCACACATGAAAACAAGATATCGGGTTTTGCAAGTTTGAGAGAAACTTTAGGTTTTTTCAGATTAATTTCATAGATCTCTAAACAAAGAAAACGACTGGTAGGGACTTGGCAGATGTTGGAAGCCCTTTGCAAGACAGGATAACTTCCTATGTACTAATTTCAAACATAAAGCATTTGCCGAATACAGGTGTATAAGCTTGACTCGGATGCCAACACAAGGTCAATACAAGCAAGTCCCTGTAGTTGATCAACTTTCACATTAAAAGGCAGATTCCACCAATATGTGGTTCCTGGTAAAGGAGGCAGTTTGAACTTCCCGTCCCAGGGACAGGCAGCCATATGCTCAGTATTACCCAACATCATCAATCTAATAATACCTTTCCACATATATTGCAGCAAACAATGTCGAACTAACCTAAACATTCTTGTGGGATGGAGGTGCTTGAATGGTCCATTTTCCATAAATAAAATCAACAATTATCTTTCACTCACTTGCAGTAAATGGGTTTTAAAACTTGTCCTGAATACATAGGAGCCATCATCTGGCCTCATGTTCTGCTGTGCACAAAAGACTTGCTTTTGCTTTGCGTAGCTCCAAGCCAAATTGAACGTTGAATTGCATTCTGGAGCAAGATGCTCCCGTTCATCGTCTCATCTCACAAATGAACACTAAACATTTTTCTCGTGGCAGCCCCCAGACCTTCCCAAAACCACCATAATTTTCTTTTGACGTTCATGGGACCCTACAAAACTACTGTACAAACACACCTTTGCAGTTCCCAAAATCCCCCAATTTTCAAAAAGTTGGGTTAAATCTCCAAAATTTGATCATCCCAACGCCAAGTTACTAATGAAAGATCACTTTCACTAAGTAACGTACCCCACTTTACTAAGCAGTATGCTACTCAATGTGAAACAAACTCCTTGACAACTGCTTTATTTCAAAACACTCTTTTTGACCAAAAAGACACTATTAAAAGCCATTGTTCAAAAGAAAAAAAGAAGCCTTTAAATGCAAAAGTTAAGTCTATAATCAAATGCTATTACATTACCCCTTTTTTGATCCATATCCGGGCCACATAAGAGGTAATTATCCACTAATTTCTCACTGCTTGTGATAAACCATCCATCAAATGATTTTAGCTGTAAGCTACAGCAACGATATAAAGCTACTTACACAGGACTACATGGAGTAAATCTTATGAAGCTAAAGAATACCAAAAGTCAATACTGCAAGCTACAAATTGCGACGTACAGGACACTAGGCATCTGTACAATTTTATACTCAACGTGCTTTCTATCTTTACCTTAGCAGCGGCAACATCATCATGTTAAGAATGAACTAAAAGTTAATCCATACTTCTTTTTTCTAGAAAAAATATCCATACTTCCTTAAGAGGTACATATACCCATGATTCCTTCGTTTGAAGGAATAAACCATTCTGCTTCGGGGAATCTGGGAGTTTCACATTCCCAATTACCGATCCAATGCAAAGGCCCTAGCTTTTTTGCTGGATGGCGGAGTTTCTTTAACAACATGGGAATGCCAATAGTCATTAAGAAAATCAAGCGTTTTGACAGTTTTACTCCACCAGACAATGGAGTTTGGCCCCATAATTAACCAAGAAAGTGAAAACGTTCAGAAGTTAAAAATTAAAAAGCACCACTACTGCACCAGTATAGACAATCTTAAAAGTGATTTCAGATCTGAGCTGATGATCTGACACACGTTTATAGCTAGAAAAGGAAACAGAACTTAAATGCCATACAAATATAATTCAAACACAAACAGGCTTTTATCCAGAGGAAAATCTGAGCAACAATCTAGAGAAAGAAAAAAAATAAAAGGATAAATGGTAACCAAAAAAAAATTTATTACCTGGTAGTAGCAGGGAAAGAACAGCCACTGAAACCTACATTCAAGACACACAAACACGAAATGAGTGCCTCTTTATCAAGAAACTGTGTTCTAAATGGGTTCATCAGGGACTTAATAAGCAAACTTACTAGGATCACTAGTAGAAATGGTGGCAGTGCCAGAGAAATCGCAAGCGCCTTGAGCTTGACCCTTCTTTTGGAAGTAGCTGTTGACAGCATAAGAGCAATGCGCCCTCACACTATTGGGCTGAAAACACGGACCATTCTGGTGTGTTGGAGCGCAGTCAGCCCCAGCTCCACAAGCATAGTCTAGCGTCTTTTGGAGGGCCGAGTCGGACATTTCCTTGCAAACACACCATGTGCAACCTAAGAAGTAGTTTTTCTTCAGTAAATATGGAGTAGATTCAAGTAAACGAAACACTATGGTTACTTAAATAAATAACAATGAGATAGAAGCAGCAAACTCCGCTAGCCCTTTAATACTGGCAGTATAAATTGCAGAAGATGAGGAAAGCAAACTGGTTTCATGCCCAAAATTTACAGCGTTAAACATATAGTACGGCATTGCCCAAAAACCACCCAAAGACAGAAGGAAAGACTACCAATAATGGTATATGACGAGAAAAGTGACTATTAACAAGAATATTTGTGTCAGAAACAAGAAAAGATCATAACTTGTAGCAGTTCATGAGAAGAAAATAAGTAAACTTCAGAGTCCAAACCAACCCAGTGAAGCACCTCCAAACAAAACGGGAAGGAAGAAAAACCATAAAGAACAAAGAAGACAAAAGGAAAAAGGTAAATATACGAGGGTTACTTGCGCGGCCAGTCATGGCCAACATAAGCATAGCAAGAGCTAAGAAAGCAGCAGCCATGAGAGGTGAAAGAAAAGGGGTATGGAGTTTGATGAGCTGCAGAGCACAAAGCACAAGTGCGGAGATAAAGTTGGCTGCAGTTTGTTTTGCAGGGGGAGAGAGAGATGGACGGGGTTAGGTGTGCAGACAAAAGAAAACAAAGACAATACAATGGTGATGTATAGCAGATTGTGGGGCGGAAGTGACCGTGGTTGTTGTCTGTTTGTGGATTATGAGTCTGTAGCACAGTGATGAGTGTACTAACGCTCTATTTATTGTGGGGGGTTCGTGTAACTGTGCTGTAGTCTCTATATACTAATCATTTCTCCATCTTTTATCGTCTCTCAAGAAAACGAAAAAAAGACACACACATACGTATATATGTGGGAAATTGATAGTCCTCGGGAATCGTGAAAACTCATCCTTTCTGATCTGTGTGGTTAAAAATCAAAGCTTTGAGCCACAAAACCTTCTTGTTTTGTCTAAAGTGAAAATGGAGGAAGCAGCGGAGGCAGGCATCAGGCATGGGATGTATGGTGAGTAAAATTGATCGATCAGACCATACGTGAGTGGAGTCGGTGACTGTAAGATTAACGGAAGATATGCTGAAAGATAACCGAGAGAGCTTATTCCCATGAACCAAAATTCAAACACACCAGGTTGGCAGTGGAGCCCCTGCCATCAGTTCCTCATTTTCCTATCATCATTATTCTTTGATTGCATCATGGAGCAATCCCTATTCACAATTCGTTTGGATGGTAATAATCAGAGTCATGTCGCTAAAATACCCCCCATATGCTTATTTAGGAATTGCTGCTTCTATGTATCACTAATCCATATGTTAATTGTTTCAACGAGCATGGTACGTAGCATAACAGAAGCGACATGATAAACATGTATAATATGCCCACACTCAGAAAGTACGTGAATATCAGATGAATAGATATATAAAAGCTTTGATAAAGAAAAGCATTTAAGGTGACACTTGATTCAAAGAAGAAGCTATATGAAGCAAGTGACAATAATAAAGCTTTTCTACGTAAAGCTTTTCCTGTTAATTTTTTTTAGAATAACTTTTTTAAGAAATCAGTTATCTGTTTAATTGTTATTTTAAAAAGGTTTTTTTTTAGTTTCATGTAGTAGACTATTTGGTAACATAAAAATAATTTTTTTAATTTTAACTATATTTTATATTTTAATAAAAATTATTTATGTATATAAATATTATTTAATGTATATTAAACAATATGCAAAGCACAATATATTAATTATTATATAATTTTAAACCGTATGAAATATAAATAAAAATATATGTAACAAAATCTTTTATATAGACTGTAACATAAGTAAACTAATATCGAAAATAAATATTAACACATATAAAAAAGCCCGATAATATTATATAAATCTTAAAATAAATATTCAAGTTAAGTAAATAGTTAAATATATAATAAACAGGAAGATGAGTTTGTGGGTATTGTGAGAATTATGTGTAAAACATAAAGGTAAAAGGGACCAAAAAATAAACTCGTTAATTAATCTAAAAAATCTACCTAAAAAGTACTTTTTTGATAAGTTTTAAATCTAAAAAGTTGTATTTTAGCTGTCAAAAAATTATATCTATTAAAAAAATATTTTTCCATGTTACAGTCAAATATTAATTTTTTTAAAATTATTTTGTAGAAATAAAAGTAATTATTAATTTTTGAAAAGTTCATCCAAAACAAATAAAGTCGTTGGAGATCAAATTGTGATAAAGGAAAGGTCAAGAAACAGATGACAGAGGAAGAGACAGGGAGATAGAACCAATACTTTTTTTTAAATTCAAACAGGTTCGATTCAACTTGAAACCGACTAATGTTATCGATTGGCATCTGTGCTTCTCATTTCGCACTTTACCTAAATTTTCTAGTTTTCTTTTTGATCCTACTCTTTTCCTTCTTTCTTTTCATACTTCTAGGTCCCACTAAAAAATGTAGCATGATACTTTGGTTGATTCGATTGAGGTCCACTTCACAGATGGGATAGTAGGTTTATCTTATTGGGTTTCTACTTTCTACTAGTTCTTGTGATTTCTCTCCTGTAGAACTATAGATCCTCAAACGCATGAAACTTTTCAATTTTTGCTTTGCTAATACTTAATACTTTTGGCGTTTAACTATTAGTAAATGCAACATGATGCAGATGATAGAGAGACAGAGCTATCAAGTTGTGTATCTTTACCCACTTGGACAGTACATATCACTATAAGAAAATTAGTTTTTAGAGATGCAAAATTACCAATAGAAACGGAATCGTTAGTAATTACCAACGAAAAACTATGTTTCGTCGACAAAATTGTCGACAAAAATTTCAACTTGCAACGGAACAAAAAATTCATCAATAAATATGGAGAGAAATCATCCGAGTATATTTTTCGACGGAATATAGCGACAGTATGAAATTACTGTCAGTAAATAAATTTTTACTGACATAAATATCGTCGGTAATTTTACTCCTAAATATCGTCATTTGCCTCCGTTTCAGTGTTTTTAAAATAACAAAAACGAAGTCGTTTTAAGGTTAACCCCCGCAGCTCCCCCCTTTCAGTCTTCCATTTCTACCGCAGCCTGATTGAAGAACTTACATAACAATTATCAATAATCTGTAGGTGAAATTACATGAAACACTATGGCCTTGTTTAGTAACAAGCTGATTGCTTTAGCTGTTAGCTGATAGAATCAGCTAATTTGACCTGCGGATTGCATTGGCTGTTTGTCATTTGATATTTGGTAAAATTAGCTGTTCAGTATTAGATGTTTATGTGTAAAATGACTCATGACGGTATGAATATTATATATTTTAGTATTTCGTTGAATATTCTTATAGGAATTTAGATTTTAGATATTTAATTCTACAAAAATTAAGTTTATAACTCT
>JANKOE010000205.1:71692236-71702242 GCA_026284465.1 Erythroxylum citrifolium | reverse complement strand
AATTAACGCCTAGAAAAATTTGCAAATTTCTTTAGCTTGATTTTGTTATTTTTGCTAGTTAATTTTCTTATTTTATTCCCCCATTTTCTTACACAATCGCCATCGCTTTTATCTATTTATTTATTTTGATAGTTAAATTTTCTCTTAATTTAATTTCCCAATCCTACTCAATTGCTTAGTCCAATTAATTGAGTGATCTAAGCCTGGTACTTACACAATTACTCTCTGTGGGACGATATTATACTGTACTACTTGAGACCCGTAAACTTACGGAATCCCATCAAGTTTCTTGATCACTTAACTTGAAGTTAATAGATTATGCTTAGGTTGATCGAGTTCTAAGGCCAGCTAAAACAATTTGAACAATTCAATTGCTTTCTTTTTATTTTGATTAATTGCATTAATTAAAACGATATTATTTTGCTTAGGCCAAGATCACCGAGCCTATTAAAATCCTTGTGCAATGTTAAGATACCTTCTGAGGGTCAGGCTGTGATGCTGATTGAGAAGAAACATGATGCAAAAGTTCAACAAGTTTTGCCTGTCCATAAGTTGCAGCTTTTCTCCAATACGCATTTGCAATTTCTCCAACCGTAGCTTCCATATCCAGTAGGCGATTATCAATTTCAGTCTCATATTTTGCCATTAGAGGCCTAAAAAGACTATCATAGACATAATCTGCTCCCTGCAAAAAGAGATATTGAATTAAGAAAAGATTTAAATTGATATTAATTGGTTAGAAATATGATTAAGAAGTTTCACATACTTTTGTTTTTGGGTACCAAAGATACACAATACATGCCACCTTTGCCATGTTATATAAAGGTAACCTACAAGACAATCAAACAGTAATAGTCATAATTGAAAAAAATAAACTGTATGAGAAATGCATAAAAAAACGTTCTCTACAATATTATTTATTTTTAATCGAAAAAAACCCGGATTTATTATCATTTAGATGCGCACTGAGTAAATTTCTGAATTGACGCAATAGCTTGTAAATCACACCAACTGGATACTCTGTACTAAGCAAGCCCTGTACAAGAGACTCGATCGAGAGAGCGTAAGTAAGGAGATTCGAACACAGGACCTTTTGGCCCCATGCCTCCTACTCTACCAACTTGACCACCTCTTAAGGGCATTCTTTGCAATCTTCACTTAACCTAATGTAAACATTTTTTTTTTCGAGTTTTTTGTACAATCACATTTTAAAAATAGTTAATTAAAGGTTGAATTTTTGAATTCGTCTAGGTCCAATTCAGCTCGAAGCTTAATTCGTACTCAACCCGAACCCAACTCAAAATGATCCAAACTGATTTAATAAAATAATTTTATTTTAGTTTGTAGATTCTTTAAATAATAGATCAAAACAATATTATTTTATTTAACTACTTCAATTTTTATAAAATCACATGTTAAAAAATAGCTAATTAATGGTTTAATAATTATGCTCTATAAATTTATAAACTGATTTATCTAATATGAGAATTTGACACCCACTTAATGTGGGATATCACACTTGAAAATAGGGTTGATAAATTGGGTTCAAATCAATCTAATTCAATTCGAACCTCAATCAATACAGCTCATGCTTAACCTAATTCAATTCGATCCGAACTGATTTGACCAAATAATGTTATTTTAGTTTATAAATTCTTTTAACTATAGATCAAAATGATATTATTTTAATTAGTTAAACTACAAAAACATTATTTTAATCTTAATTTGAACCGGATCAAATTTCAAGCTCTAGGATAACATGTTTTTAAAGGGTCACTACCTAGAAACATAAATTCCCTTGATTGCATACATACCAGGAGATCAAGTTATCCGCCACTCTCTCACAAACGGTGAACATTGCAACTAAAATCCTGTGAAAGAATATAAACTGTATATGAACACCATGAATTCACAAATACATAAAACAAAATTGTCCAAGTACGTAAAAGCATAACAATGCAATACCAATAATGGCACCAGAACAAGAGTTGGTCAATCTCAGGTCCATTCTTCTCCACAACTTTGAAACACTCATAAGCAGGATGAACATATCCAAGTATCAATCTGATAAGAACAACAAGAGGAAACAGCATCAGATTAATCTGAAAGAACGAAAAGATGATTTGCAGAAGAAGAAGAAGATGATGATCTGGGTTACATCAGAGCTCTTGAGAAAAGCAATCCCATAATCTTGATTTCTTAGAACTGTTAATGGTGGAGAGATAATTCTTTTTTTGCTCTGTACTATGAAGTTCCAAGAGAAGGAATTAACTTGAAATAAGTAAAACTTAAACGTGAATCACGTACGAAATGGCAGAATAAAAATAGAAACCTTTATCAAGGAAAGAAGTTTGATGTATCCAAGGCAATCAAAGAAGGTGGTTCAATACACGCAAAGTTTATGCAGAAGACACCGTACAGACTCTAGAAAATTAGTGGTTTTATTTTTTATTTAATTGGTAATTATTAGCTATATATATAAATGAATAATACTCCACTAAGCTGCGAAAACACCATAGAAGAAGTAACATGCTAACTTAAACATGAACTACCCTATTGTTTATGATGACTACGACGACGATGTCATAGTTGGAACCCGCTTAAGACACTTCTTAGAAATAAACAGAAAAAGAAGAAGCATTATAATTGATGATGATGACGACGACGAGGATTACAGCGACGGCAACGGTGACAAAGAAGAAGAAGACGAAGAAGAAGATACTTACGTAGGTAGTGCATGAAGAAACCGAAGTGTAGGCTTTGGTCATGCCATTATATATGATTTATTTAAAAATACTTATTAAAAGGAATAATTACAACTATACATACAAAAATACATTAAAAAGGTATACTCTATCATAATTTAAGTTTCATTCAAAACGATTTTCGTAAGGAAACTGTTTTATAAATAACCTTTTTGTAATAGATCAAATTGTACGGATCAATTTAACCTCAATAACTTTAAATTATTTACAATTTTGATTTACTTTATTTTAATATTTTTTACTAAAAATTTGCTGACTTATTAATAAAGTGATTAATTTATATAAACTAATCAATTTTTTAAATAATTATTTTAAGAATCGGGAAGGGTAGGAAGGTAGAAATTATTTAGAAGAATTATTATTCAAATTTTTTGAATTACTAGAATTGATTATATATTAATAGATATTGATATTTTAATAAAATATTCTTTATTTTAACTTATTTTATAATATTTATTTATTATTTATTATATGCCAATTTTTTAGCATTTAATATCAGTTTAATTTTTAAATCTTAAAATTTTATTTTATAGTCCAACTTTAAGTTCAATTTTTAAAATATTAATTATAATTTCTATTTTATTAAAAAATTAATCACTGATAATTACTAAAAATTAGTCATGCAATTATATCCGATTTTTAATCGTTATTTTTAATAAAAATTTAAAAGAATTTTAAAAAATAAAATTAAAATTTTCCCAACAATTTTATAAAATTTATAATTTTTTATATTTTGAAGGAGCTACAAAAATTATAATTTTAAGTTTAATTTTTTAAATATTAATTTTAAGTTCAACTTTTTATTTTTTACTTGATTACTAAAATTTAGTCATGCAATTGTACCATAAGTTTTTATCGTTATTTTTAATAAAAAATTTAAAAAGTGTTTCAAAATTATAATTTTTTTAATACTACGAAGGAGCTATATATATATATATATAATTCATTTAACATATCAATTCACCTAGAAAGTTGACTTGTGTCCAAAATTTTCCAAGCCATTAAACATCTGTAGACATAAATGTGTGAAGAAACGAAACTGGAGAGGACAACCGTTGTTTTCTTTTGATGGTCTCCGGCGATAATCCTGGAACATCATCAATGCAGAAGCTATTACACTAATTGGGACTTCACTACATTTCTCTTCCTTGATCCTCCTTTATTAGCCTTGAAGCTATAACAAACAATGGATGTAACTCTCCCTGCCTCACCCACTTCCGACCACCTGAACTAGCTGCCGGTCACCATTCCTGATTTTGTCCGAGATTCTGGGATGTCCTTAACATAAAGTTTGAAGCTTTTGTCCTGTTCCAGAAACATTTCTTTGAAAACCACCTGAACAGAAAGGTCTCCATCACGAAAGATCAAAACTTGGGATACTGAAGACAGCTTTTTTGCGAATTAGAAGGCGGCTACCCACATTGGATGTTGTCACGGTGAAGCCTTGGCAACATCCAAATTAAGAGGGCAATGCCAATGTGGGTCTCTATGCTCGAGAGTTTGAGAGCTACCACCATAGCATTAGTTTTGTCGAACTTATTCTTGGTGATCGTTGGTGGGTTCTTGGCGTTTCGGGCGTTTCCTGGATGTGATCATTGGAGAACAACTGTTCCTATTGGGGTGGTGCCTCTCGTCGCTATCTTGAGAATCATTGCCACGGTTGAAGCAGGAATTGCTCAAGAAGGTGCAGCAAACTCCATTCTTGATTCTCCAATACAAAGCTCCGATGCCTCCGCCGTTGACCCTAATGTTCGTCTCCGGAGACGGGTTAGATACAAAAAATGGCATCGGTGGACCAGGGTTGTACTGGTCATTAACATCCTCCAATTTTTGGCTGCAATATATCTTATATGCAATGTTGCTACATATATTTCTGCTGATAGCACATCCAGTACCCTTTGCCTCTCAGAGATCTCTCTAGATGATACCCAATTGAAGCGTAGACTATTGGTCTTGTTATCTTTCTTAGCTTCTTGTCTTCCTCTGCTTCAATGTTTTGCCGGGTCTGATATAATGAAGTGGAAGTATTATTTTGTGAAAAATGATGATTTCTGGAGAGCTCACTATCTGGAGGTTTTTGATCATGGCATTCGCGAGGTTATGTGTTGTCTCGGTCGTGCTCGGTACTTGAGTAGCGAGCCTGAGGAAGATGAAGTTTATTCTGTGGCAAGATTGTTGGGTGATTTGGTGACTTACCGTGCCTCAGGGATGGGGCATTTGGAGCTCCTTGCAGGTCTAGCTTTGTTGCAGAAGCATGGTAGATCCCCTGAAACTTGTGATGAATTGGTGCAGCAGGAGGCATCAAAGGAACAGATTCAGGAGGCTTTAAGCTTTCATGCTTTTGCTGAAGCTGCATATACTGGTCCCTTGCTTGATCTTGGGAGACATTATGTTTTATTTTCTTGTGCATGGTTGTATAGGCAAGGAATTTTGACTCCTTGGAAACGTAACAGAAGGCCAAAACTTACTGGAGATAACTGGTGGAGGGGTCACGCAGCAGCTTTCTTGAAATATGTCGATTTACCGCCGGAAGTACTTCGAAAAGGTCGAGTTTGCCCGGATAAATGTCAAGCTGCATACTTCATTGTTGTTCTTCATTCCCAGAGAACTGTCACAATTTCTGTCCGGGGAACTGAGACCCCTGAAGACCTCATAACTGATGGTTTAGCTAGGGAGTGCATCCTTTCTAGAGATGACTTGGATGGGTTGATAAGTAACAGTCATATTGATCCTGATGTGAAGCAAAGTGTAGAATCATCTTTTCCACACTATGCACATTCAGGAATTGTTGAGGCTGCCCGTGACCTTTATGAACAAATAGAGGGAAGGCCCCCTGACATTGAATCTAAAACAAGAGGGTTCCTTTCCTCTTTGTTGGGAGCTGGATGTGAGTGCGAAGGATACAGGGTGCGCGTAGTTGGTCATTCTCTAGGAGGTTCAATCGCTGCATTGCTAGGATTGCGATTATATCGTCGATACCCAGATTTACACGTCTATTCATTTGGACCACTTCCATGTGTGGACTTGATAATAGCAGAAGCATGTTCAGGATTCATCACTAGTATTGTACATGACAATGAGTTCTCATCACGCCTTTCAGTTAGATCGGTTTTACGGCTTCGTGCAGCTGCAATTACAGCACTCTCACAAGATTCCAATGCTGATACAGTCGCAATTTCCAGACTAGCTTATAGATGTCTAGATGTGAGCAAGCATCAGATGAGTGGAAACAATAAGCTAAACAAAAACCAATCCCTTTGGAACGAATCCAACTCGATAAATAGCCCCGGGAATATTGATTATGATAATGCAGAAAATCCCTTTGCTAGCAGGGATGTTATGCTACATCCATTAGAGGATCCTGTATCTGAATTTTTGGGAACTGTCCCTACATCAGAGAACGAGTCACCTGAGGATCCTCCAGATATGTTCCTACCTGGAATTGTGATTCATTTAGTACCAGAACAAACAAATTCATGTATGCCTTTGTATTGGGGATTTTTACAGGGAGTACATGGTTATAAAGCATATTTGGCAAAAAGAGAAGATTTCAAAGACATAGTTGTATCACCAAGTATGTTCACTGATCATTTCCCTTGGAGATGTCACGGTGCAATGCAAGAGGTATTGAAGACACAAAATGTCAATGTTCAACTTGATGAATCCGATACTGTGTGATTCAAAACATTGCCCAATTCGAGCTGCAAAAGCACTGTCAGTCTCAGCTGCTCTTCCTTGCTTTCTGCACTCTTGAGGCAGGTTTGTGAACCTGAAACTTCTTATGTAAACAAATGGGAAGAACTAAGAAACAATCATGGTTGTGGCACCAACGAGTACCTAGACATCACATTAAAAGATTGGATCATTACACCTTGATTAAAAATCGTAATTTGGTTCAGCTTGTTTTGGGAAAAATATGACTACCTCTCCTTGTAAACTCCAGAGGTATCATGCACCAGCTCTGCATGAAGCCTGTGAAAAACTTAAGCATCTACTACTACTGCCTGAAATGAAACTCATTCTGAGGCGGGCTAGATCCATGGAGCAATTTCAGCTACAGTTGTTGTCGGTCCTGTTGCAGCTACGAGCTCATTGGCACATGATACAGAGATCTTCATTCATCCCTTTTTCCCCTCAAATTCCTCACTGAAAGGTTTGGGGTGATCATGTATAAATCAATCTCGTTGCTCATTTTCGCAACGAAATGGCATGTTTTCTGCCTCCTTTTCTTTGTCTGCGGGAGAAAATTCTGAAAACTTAAAGGAAAGCTCAAGCTCTTGTACAGGGAAAGATTACTAAATTCCTGATAGGATTCTGCAAGAAGCACAGTTTGTTGAAGATTACATTTGTTACTGAATATATAATTACCACTTGTTAAACAGCTCTGTATACTACTTTGTCAATGCCTGAAATTTGATCTGGAGATACACACAGGAAGTTAAGTGATTCAGAGAATAAATGGATTGGTTCTACATATCACAGTTTCTCTGCTCTATCACTGAACAATTGGAAAGATCTAGATTTGTATCATCTAAAAATCGTAGTAACAAACAAAGAGAAAAGATCCAATCAAAGTTGTTAAAGTTTTCTTTTTTCTGTTCATCATTGTTCAGGAGGTGCGCAGTCGAGAAGTGATATCAATAAAGGCACCTTCTTCACAAGGAATTGTTAAACCACCCATTGGATGATAGAAGCCAAATTCTGCCTCAGCTCGATTAAGCAAGTCTCCAAATGAAGGATGGTTGATATACATTACTGGAACCACGAACCTTTTCTTCTGACACTTCCCAACATATACTGCAATATACCCTTGCTTTGGCACATCTGGTTCTTTTCCAGCAAGTGACTTTCATTTCAGAACTCGCTTGGCACCAACGATCATGGAAGGTAAACGAATACCCATTTCAGAGAATGAGTTGAATTGGAAAAAGATTGACGCTTTACTCGATAAAGATTGAAACTTGTAGAACAAAAAAACTTTGTTCCTGCTCAAGACCTTGTTAAGTGAAATGCAAGAGCTCTGCATTTATAGAGTTCAGTAACTGCAGTAAGCTTTCAACCTTCCAATGAGCTCAGTGAGACCTAAGATCATGGCTTCACATGGTTTTCTCGTATATCCATGGTTTGTGGGATATGGATACCTCGAGAACAGAGCTCCAACCATACACAAACACTAAATGGCCTTGTTAACCTTTCCTTCCTTTCTGTAACTTATGTAAGGGTGGTTTCTGGTTTATGTAATTGATCTAGGCGAAAAAGCCAAGTTGCAGAAAATCCAGTTCTAGCGTAGATAGCTATCTTTCTGAGGCGATAATTTAAAGAGTCACATGAACAGATAGACTATCAAATCCTGATGATTCTATTGGATCTTTCTTACATAGAAGTTTGTGCACTCCTACTGGGAATGAAATGATGTGCACATGACCACTTTGTAGAGTCGGTATGGGCACTTCCAGATAGAACTCATATGTTAATAATGGTAGACAATAACCTGAAAGAGTCATTTCTACTCTAAACAACAAAGTTATGCTTGAAACGCCAGCTTCGGGATGAATGGGACGAAGAGGAAACTTTGCAGGGGAGATAAAACAAGTCAATCCAATATTTCGCATATGGCCTAAAACTATATTTTAAATTCAACATTTACAACAAAATTTATAACAATTCTAATATTTTAAAATATTCAAATTGAACTATAATATTTTCAAAATATTTGGAACAAGCTCTAAGCCATAAAAAATTTAACGAAATTAATTCCCATCAATTAAATGTTAAGTCAATATTAACTTAAAATTATTTTTATTTTAAATCTCATTGTTACGTGACAAGTAAGACTCATCGTATAAAAGATTTAAATATAAATCTCATTGTCAAGTAGCAATTGAAACCGTTGTCTTAAATATATAGACAATGGCATTTGCTGCCACATAGCTACGAGACTTACATTTTTGTTAATTTTAAGAAATAATTATGTGACAATAAGGTCTATTTTTTATATAAAAAATATAAAAATAATATCATTTTAACATTGAACATTTAATTGACAGGGAGTTAACTCCTTTAAATTTTTCGTTCAATTACGATTTGTTCTAAATGTTTTAAAACGTTAGGCTCAATTTGAACGTTTCAAAACGTCATGGATCAAATTGTATTGTATTGTAAACGTTGAAATTTAAAATGTAGTTTTAAGCTTTACATATGACAAATCCTACTTGCTAAGAACTAGTATTCATTCCTTTTTTGTACTCAAGGGGTGTGACTTGATGGTTGAGAGCGGAGCTTGGCTTTGGTTAGGTTCCAGGTTCAATTCTATACAAGCCTCTTTTGTAAGAGCTTGGGGCAGCCAAGATTTTATCTGCAGGTGGATAACTAGATGGGCCCTCGATGATAAGGTGCGCCTGCTTAGCCCCCTTATGGGGTGGTGTGCCAGTTGGGCCCTCGGAAAGGTGTGCCCGCTTGACCCGCCTATAAAGTTTCCTCGAATCCAAAAAAAATTTCTTTTTCAATGATAAAATGGATTGCAAAAATCAATTTATTGTATTAAAAATTTTGAGGCGGCAATGAAAATTGACTTTGATTCTATACACAAAAGTCTATCCCAATCAAATAATCTTCTCGGTTTCAGCTTGATTGGATTCGGATAACGTCACAACGTTATTTTAGTCAATTAATTTTTTAATTTTTTAGTTTTAAATATTTCTTAGATCGTAAAAAGAATATTTTTCTAGTCAAAATTTTGGTTTCGTTTGAAAATTTGTTGTCCTTTGATATGTTTTGCACGTTTAATATAAAAAGACGTGAATTGTCTCGCATACTTCTTTATTTAGGGAACGATTGATTCACATAAAGTAATAATAATAATAATAATGAGAATGATGCTGGTTAGAATGCATAAATGATTACTGTTATTATTAATAGTTATTAGTTGTTGAAAATCTTGATAAATATATTCTAATTAATTATATCATTTTACTAAAAAGGAAAAAATAAAAATTAGTTAAATTTTTGTAAGAAATTTTAATATATTCTAATTAATTATATTCCATTAATTATATTGTTTTGCTAAAACAATAAAATTTAATTTAATTTTTATTTTACATCAAATTTTAATATATTCTAATTAATTATATTTAATTTTAATATATTCTAATTAATGATATTTAATTAATGATATTTTTTGCTAAAAAAAGGGAAAATAAAAATTTGTTAAATTTTTAATCAAAATTTAATATATTCTAATT
>JANKOE010000205.1:71645114-71666106 GCA_026284465.1 Erythroxylum citrifolium | reverse complement strand
TCATATTTACAACCAGTTAACAGCTATTTGACTAAGTAAATAAGAGATGTGATCAGGTACTAGTGAGTGTACTGTTACGCCCCCTCAAGTTGAGCGTATGTTCACCAAGGCCCAGCTTTAGCAGGTTCCGATCAAAGGCAGCTCGTGGTAGTGGCTTGGTGAGGATATCGGCAACTTGATCCAATGCATTGAGATGTTCGACATTTAGAGTGGCATGCTGCACTTGCTCACGAACAAAATGAAAATCAATCGCAACATGTTTCATTCGACTATGCAGAACAGGATTTGCACAAATGTATGTGCTGCTAACATTATCACGATACACCGTTGGTGCTCTAGGCAACGAAATGCCAAGCTCAGAAAGTAGGTGTTGGATCCAATTGGTCTCCGAGACAGCAGCTGCAACCGCTCGGTATTCAGCTTCAGTAGAGGACCTTGATACCGACCTTTGTTTCTTGGATGACCACGAGATTGGAGTCTGTCCAAGATAAACAATAAACCCCTTGGTTGAGGTACGATCGAGTGGATCACCTGCCCAGTCAGAGTCCGAGTACACACGAAGAGTTCGATCAGGTTTGGGATCAATCACAAGTCCCAGATCAACCGTTTGTTTAAGGTATCGAAGGACACGCTTAGCAGCTCGCCAATGCACTTCACTCGGAGTATGCATAAATTGTGACAGCTTGTTGACGGTGTAAGCAATATCGGGTCTGGTAAACGCCAAGTAATGAAGCTTGCCAATAACCCGTCGATAAAGAGTTGCATCAACCAAAGAATCGGTAGGAGATGGAGTCAAGTCAATAGTAGAGGTCATTGGTGTCGGTGCCCCCTTACAAGCCGCCATATTGAGCTCATCAAGTGTGTCCAATATATACCGACTTTGTGAGAGAAACAAGCCATTTGTAGAGGAGGTGACTTCAACACCTAGGAAGTAGTGTAAGGTACCGAGGTCCTTGAGTGAAAACCTGTTGGAAAGGGCATCAATAGCTGCACGAACACCATTCAAGTTATTCCCAGTTATAAGGATATCATCCACGTAAACCAGAACATAGATAGTGACATCCTGCCGATGTATTATAAACAGAGAGGAGTCGGACTTGGCAGCAGCAAAACCAAGTTGCAAAAGATATGATTTCAACTCATTATACCAAGCTCGAGGGGCTTGTTTCAGGCCATAGATGGCTTTATTTAACCGGCACACATGGTTGGGAAAATTGACATTCTCAAAGCCAGGGGGCTGCTGCATGTATACCTCCTCATCAAGGTGACCCTGTAAAAAGGCATTATTCACATCCAATTGATGAATCGGCCAAGAGTTTTGAGTTGCAATAGTCAAAACAAGTCGAACTGTCACCGGTTTAACTACCGGGCTGAATGTGGCATGATAATCAATGCCCGGTCGCTGAGTGTATCCTTTTGCAACCATTCTAGCTTTATACCTGTCTATAGAGCCATCAGACCGATATTTAATACGAAATAACCATTTACAACCAACAATGTTTTTGGAAGAATCAAATGGGACAAGGGTCCATGTGTTATTCCGATCAAGGGCGTCATATTCAGCTTGCATGGCTAGTCGCCAATGGTCTAAGGTTTGGGCTTGTTTGGGCGTTCGGGGAATGTAGGTAGGAGATAGAGTGACCGAGGCAGCAAACTGTCGAGGTTTTAGGCTATTGGTTTTGGAACGGGTCAGCATGGGATGAGTCGAGATGACAGAGGGGTGGTCTGGTGGTGAACAAGCACCATTAGGTTGAGGGACAGGGTTAGGTTCGGTTGGTGACTCAATTGGGGCAGTGCCTGGAGGTTGTATGATTTGAGGTAGGGACGAGGTGGATCGAGAGCGTCTATGATACACTCGAGGTTGGACGAGCCCTGTTGGGTTGGGTATCTGGTGATCAAGAACAGAATCAGTGGGGTTGCAAGGTAAGTCCGAGAGATGGGATTGAGATGTACCTGAAACCGAAGGCACCGAGGACAAGGGGGAAGCAGGGGTCGGCACCGAATGTAATGGTGAAGGCAGATCAAAACACGGTGTTGTGGCTTGACTCAAATCATCATGGCTAGTATCCTGTAAAATTTCCCATGCTAAAGTGGAAGAATACGTCTTGAGATTAGAAAATATAGTGTTAAATGGAAATTCTTCCTCATGAAAGACAACATCTCGCGATACAAAGATTTTAGAGGTGAGTGGGTCATAGCATTGGTGAGCATGATGCTTGGTCGAAAAACCTAAATAGACACACGGTTTGGATTTCGGTTGGAGTTTGTGGGCTGAATATGGTTTCAACCATGGGTAGCAAAGACAACCAAATGTTTTAATCGTTTCAATTTGTGGTTTGGTTTGAAAAAGGATATCATATGGGCTCTTGTTATCTAGATTTGGTGAAGGCATGCGATTTATAAGGTATGCAGTATGAGTGCAAGCAAAACTCCAAAAAGGTGTGGGCATGCTAGCTTGATGAAGTAATGTCTTAGCGGTTTCTATTATGTGCCGGTGTCTACGTTCTACAGTAGCTACTCTCTGAGGTGTATAAGGTGGAGAGACAAGATGCTCAATGCCGGTAGATTTAAGGTAGTGGTCAAGACCCTGAAATTCACCCCACCATCAGTGTATAACGAGATAAGCTTAGTTTTAAAACGTCTTTCTAGCATGGGATGCAATTGTTGAAAGGTTTGAAAAACGTCACTTTTATTTTGCAGTGTGAATAGCCACATGTATTTTGAAAACTGATCTACGAATAATACGTAGTACCGTTTGTTGTCAATAGATAAGACCGGGGAAGGACCCCATAGGTCACTGTAAATGACTTGTAAAGGTGAGGTACTTTGCAAGGTAGTTTTTGAAAAAGGAAGCCTGTGCATTTTATTTGAGTTGCATGAGTTACAAACAAAAGTAAAAGTTTTAAAAGGAATTGAAAACTGATGCAACATTTTGTTTAAAGTGCGGTCATTTGGATGTCCCAAACGCCTATGCCACAGGATATTGGATGCCACAACATTGCATGCGGGTTTGTCAAGAATAGCTTTTGGTGGCCACTGATAAAGATGACCCCTACTTTGCCCTTGAACTAGTGGCGCCCCCGTCTTCAAATCCTTCACAACATAAGAAAAGGGATAAAATTCAATAGACGTATTGTTATCTCGACAGAATTGAGCAACAGAAACAAGGTTATAGGCAATATGAGGTGAGCATAGGGCATTGTTTAAATGAAAATGATTATTGGATAGGGTGAGGTGTTTGTTACCAGTGTGAGTGATCGGAATAGACTGACCATTACCCAAGGTGATGTCTTCCGGCCCATTGTAGTCATGAATTGTGGTTAATTGATGCGCATCAGACACCATGTGATGTGTGGCACCACTGTCAAGGATCCAAGGATCATGTTGAGAAGCCGTGTAGCCTGCAAAGGTGGCACGAGCCCTTTGGTGATCATGGGATGCTGATCTACAGACCCGTGCCGTATGACCAATTTTCCCGCATAATTGACAGCGGACAGCAGTGTCGGGTTCATCCTGTTGTGGGGAGAAGGCTCTCCTCTGACGGTTGTTCTGTGAGCACCAGTTCGGATTGGCAGATTGTCCGGCATAGTTGGATTGTCGACGGTGGTTGGATGAGCCTGAACCGTGACGAGTTGTGGGCTGTTTTTGAGCAACAGCAGCTGTGACAGGAATGGACAGAGGTTTCTTGGCGTCTTCATGTTGAAGAAATAACTCGTGATCAGTGAGTTTCTCATAGAGCTCCTCATAAGTGATCTGGGAGTCACGAGATCTAATTGCGGCTGATATCTCGCAGAACTCCGAGCCTATGCCGCTGAGGACTTTGATGATGAGTTCATCATTGGAGACTGACGCTCCGGCTATTGCAAGTTCATCGGTGATAGACCGAATTTCACGCAGATAGGTGGCAACACTTTTGGTGTCTTTTGTAAGACGGGCAAGCTGTTCGCGAAGACTGAATATGCGGGTTTGGGACTTATTGGCGAATGTCGTGTGGAGTTTGGACCAGGCACATTGGGCGGAGTGTGCATTGGCTACAGTGGAGGCTAGTGTGGGATCGACCGAGCACATAATGGCATTTTGGATTAACTGATCCTGTCGAAACCATGTATGATACACCGGATTGGGAGTGGTATTGTTGTTTTCAGAAATGGTTTGGACTGGGACGGGTAGAGAGCCATCAAGATGACCATAGAGATCATGGCCATTCATGAGGGTCGAGATTTGCGCTTTCCATGTTGCGAAGTTTTGGGCTCCAGTGAGTTTGATTGGCAATTGAGATGCCGGGTTAAACTGAACAATGGCTGTGGAGAAGGTGGTGTCAGGAGTTGAGAACATGTGGTGCCATCGAGGGTTAGGGTGAAGGAGGGATGCTGGATCGAAAAAAAAATCTCGTGAGAGAGTATGTCTCTGATACCATAAAGATGAATGAAAAGTTGATCTCTATTGATACAACGTTGAGTATTTAACTCGATTACACAATACAATCAATTAGCAATTTGAATTCAGAAGGTTAGCTAAATAAAAGGAGATAAATCAGGAGCTAAATCATATCATATTTACAACCAGTTAACAGCTATTTGACTAAGTAAATAAGAGATGTGATCAGGTACTAGTGAGTGTACTGTTAACTTATGAACGGGTTAGGTTACCCTACCATGAACACCCCTAACGGTATCTTGGGGTCCCCTTAGTCCACGAGCGGGCGAACAGGCGCATCTATCAATATCTCTTGGATGCTGCCTAGCGGAAACTGACGGGGTGGCGAGCCAGGATGCTGTCTCTAGCTGGCCGGGTTACTTTAACCCAGTCCGTTCTTTCGGCGTTACTGCAGTTCACTATGCAAACGGTCAGGCTCCCGCGCCAATTGTGCGACGACCTGGAAAAACTCATGCGCGACTTTGTTTGGGGCTCCTCGCCCGATTCCCGTAAGATGCACCTGGTTAAATGGGAGGTCATTTGCCAGCCTAAAGCGGTCGGGGGTCTAGGCATCCTACGCATTCGAGCTATGAACAACGAGTTTCTGGCTAAATTGGGATGGGCTCTCATCACTAAGTCTTCAGCTTTATGGGTCCAGATTCTTCGCGCAAAATATCGCCTTGATACTTCTCTTCTGCCCACTACGGTCTCCCGTTCTGGAGCCTCTTCAGTTTGGAGGGGGATTTCGGCAGTCTAGAAATGCGTTCGGCAGGGGAGCCACTGGTCTCTAAGGAATGAGTGACGGATTCTTTTTTGGTTGGATAACTGGTTGGAAGACTGGGGCCCTCTCATTCAAGTGGCGTCCACTCTCGTCCCCGGCTCCCTTCGCTTGGCTACCATCATGGACCTTACCAATGCCAGCGGCAGGTGGCTCTGGCAGACGTTCCAACAATTTCTTCCGGCCACGGTTTGTCTATCCCTTGCCCGCTTAAGCCCCATCCTCGACAGTATAGGGGAGGATAGCGTGTGTTGGGGCCCTACACCGCATGGCAAGTTCACTGTCGCTTCTGCTTACGAGTTGTCGTGATGCCCCCACGGATAGCCGTCGAAGGCTTTGGGAGACTATCTAGAAGTGGGCCGGCCCACAGCGCATTCGGTCCTTTCTGTGGCTGGTTGCTCAACGTAGGCTGCTGACGAATCACCAGCGTCTGGCTCGGCATCTTACTAACGGTAGTAGTTGCCACTTCTGTGGCCGGGAGGAGTCCATTTCCCATGTGTTGAGGGACTGCTCGCGTGTTGGGGCCATTTGGCGGGCTTATCCACCAGATCTGGTGGATCCGGCGTTTTTTCAGCAGGGGTAGGGTAGTTGGTTGCTTAGTAACCTTACGTCGCATGCTCCAATGCAGCAACATGTTTGGGCCACGATTTTTGGGGTAACTTGTTGGTTCCTCTGGAAATGGCAGAACAACAGGCTGTTTGAGACGGGGTTTGTTTGGCCACCAGAGGGCCATCGGCTAATTATGGATTACGTAGGCTGGATAGGTCGGGCTCGGGCTATGAGCGTGCCGGTGGGTACTTTCTTGGGGTGGACGAAGCCTCAAGCGAGCTGGGTTAAAGTCAACTCGGATGGAGCTTGGAGCCCCAGTTCCCGAACCATTTCCTCAGGGGGTCTGTTACGGGATTAACACGGGGATTAGCGAGGGGGTTTCCAGCATAATCTCGGTCCGGGTTCGCCGTTAGCTGAGAAATTATGGGGGGTACACTCAGGCCTTTATCTGGCTTGGGACCTTAATTATCGTCGTATCGTGGTCGAAGTGGACTCTCTTGAGGTTATCAACATTCTCTCTACTCTCCTTGGGGCTCTGACTGAGGTTTCTGTTTTGGTGACAGGTATTCAGCAGTTTTTGTGCCGGGAGTGGACAGTCCAGATCCAGCACGTCTTCAGGGAAGGGAATTAGTGTGCAGACGGACTTGCTCGACTCGCGACATTGGCCGTCCGGGCCTTACTATCCTTCCCGAGCCCCCAGTTGGCCTCCAAGAGCTCCTCAGGCGTGATGCGCTCGGCGCAGTCTACCCTAGAATATTGATTTAGTTTTGTGTTTTCTCTTGTAAAAATAAAAAATAAATTAATAAATTAATAACTTTGAATTAATTAATATTAAAAATTTCAATATTTGCCTGCCAGTGCCACCACCCGACTGACACACCATCAATAAGTGTTTGACACCTAACTCACCCTGCCCAAAAACACTAATCTTTGATAATGCCTGCCAAGATGATCATCTTGTACAACCCAGCAGTGGCAGTGGCATATGCTTCCTCCAATCAAGTCACCTTTTTGGTGATAACCCTATAAAAGTTTTGCTTTAAAGTGCTTGGAATTATGCTCAAGATCTTCTGAGAACAGATTTGTTTATATGTCTTTAAAGAAAGCAAGTATGATTAAATTGCCACGAGAGGTAACTAAAAAGCACCTTACTACTTTTGATTGCTGAGAAACTCCTTGTTCTTTTCACTGGTAAGATACGCTGTTTTGGTATTAAACTTTTGTGTTCATGTCAAGTTCAGGACCAAAATGCCATCTTACCAGACACAACTGATTATGCTTGTTCCAAGCAGTTTGTTTGTGTCCAATTTGACAACTTTCTTCTCTTATTGGGTTCAATCTGGAAGAAAGAACACAGAAATTTCCTCTAACTCTGAACAGTTCATGGGAATGGAATGTCACCTCTTGCTCTAAGCAAAGACTTTTTCTCTGTAAAAGTCATCTTGCCTTTTTTTCTACTGGGGAGCCCCCACACAGACACCCACTAACAAAAGCAATTTGAGCAATTATTTAGTACATCTCCTTATTTACATTAGACACTAAGCTTTCATTAGATTCCGTGAAACTAGCTGTGGT
Source organism: Erythroxylum citrifolium (assembly GCA_026284465.1). Lineage (NCBI taxonomy): Eukaryota > Viridiplantae > Streptophyta > Magnoliopsida > Malpighiales > Erythroxylaceae > Erythroxylum > Erythroxylum citrifolium. Next base: position 71,658,788 of record JANKOE010000205.1, on the reverse strand, counting down.
GGTGAGAGGTACAGATCTCTAGCTCACATTCTATACCGACACCCTAAAATATAATCCTCGCTTTCACTCGCTCTGCACCACAAGAAACAGTGTGTGACTGCGTGCAGTGCAGATACCAATGGAAACCAACAACAAATTGCAACAGAAGAAGCAGAAATGGTTCTTGTTGTTGATATCTTCCCTCGTGTTCTCTACTTTACTGATCCTCATCACCATATCATCATCATCATCATCTTCTTCGCCTGCCCATTTTGTATATTCCCACAGATATGGCAAGAAAAAACATATCCATCGTGAAGTTCCAAACTTTGTGGAATCAAAGTTGCCAAAGCTTCCAACTTTAACGTCTCCAATACCTCGTCTTGCATATTTAATATCTGGGTCTACTGGGGATGGAGCGAGTTTGAAGAGATCATTGAAAGCGCTGTACCATCCACGGAATCAGTACGTGTTGCATCTGGACTTGGAGGCTACAGCAGAGGAAAGGTTGGAGCTTGCAAGTTGGGTAAGAGGTGAAGAGCTGTTTCAGGAGGTTGGGAATGTGAGAGTAACCGTGAGGTCTAATTTGGTGACTTATAGAGGTCCTACTATGGTCAGTAATACCCTTCATGCGGCGGCGATTTTGCTCAGGGATGGTGGCGCGTGGGATTGGTTTATAAATTTGAGTGCTTCGGATTATCCCTTGGTGACTCAAGATGGTATGCCTCTGGTATTATTGGCGCTTTCCTTTGCTGAGCATTGTTTTGAATCCAGTGTCAAGTCGTTTTGGTTTTGATGGTCTAGTTAAGCGAATTTGATTTTGATTATAAATTGAAACCAGTTTTCAATATTAATTCTGCATAAGAGCAGCTGTTTCTGAATGGAATCCGTATGGGGACTTGGAACTGCGTGATTACTGATTTTGCTTATGTTTGAGTTGAGAAGACACCTAGTTCAAGTGATTTTGGTTTTGATGGTGTGATTTGCATATACTCTGAGAAAATGGGACTTGAAGGGTTGCTAATTTGTTCCCAGTTTTCAGTTTTAGTTGCATAATTGCATACTTCAAATTTTAACGGAGGATCTATGTGGGTTACTGGTTTTGGTTACAATAAACATATTTGGAGTAAATCAAATATTCATGCACCCAAATTAATTTCTGATGGCTTTAATTTGTTATTCTCCGCGTTTCAATGCTACAGATCTGCTCTTTACATTGTCTACCATTGAAAGAAACCTCAACTTCATTGAGCATACCAGTGATATTGGTTGGAAGGAGTAAGGGGCCTTTCATTTTCATAAGATTTCGTTTAACCAGTTTAGTTGCTTGTGAATCACAAGTCATGAACAACTTTGCAATGCAGATATCAAAGAGCAAAACCTGTAATAATTGATCCCGGGTTGTATAGCCTGCAAAAGTCAGATGTGTTCTGGGTCTCAGAGAAAAGGAGTGTGCCATCACAGTATAAGCTATTTACTGGTAAGATGATAGTTCCATAAAAGCCAGCTTGAGGTGCTTCTTGGACTGTAAGCCTGATCAATCTTCAACCTTTCAAATTCCTCAGAAAAGGCACTAGAGGAACTAGAACGTGAAAAAAAATTATATCTGAATGAAGATTATGTAGTAATTAGTTGATGATATGTTGTAACTAAACCAAATTACCATGTTGTGTTATTGATAAGTGTGATGGTCTCTGGATCCTTCATTGGGCAATCAGTTTGCTGTTCTTGGTTTCTTGACCCTTTCTTGTTAATTACGTCTTATTAATCACTTCTTGCTGCTGTATACACCACTGCAATCTAGTTACCATGACTTCAGATTGCCATAGAACTTGCTCTATTAAAAGAATTTGACCTTGCTATTTGAATTCCAAAATTTGGTTGGAGATGTGATGTTCCTGTTGGCCGTTATCTTGAAATTTAACCGCAAGTTTCTGCAGGTTCGGCTTGGATGATGCTCTCCCGCCCTTTTGTGGAATATTGTCTTTGGGGATGGGACAACCTCCCAAGGATAGTCCTCATGTATTATGCTAATTTTCTGTCTTCACCTGAGGGATATTTCCACACTGTGATCTGCAATGCAAAGGAGTTTCGCAACACCACTGTCAACCATGACCTTCATTTCATATCCTGGGACAACCCTCCAAAGCAGCATCCTCACTTCCTTGCTGTTGATGACTATCCAAGAATGCTCGACAGTAATGCACCATTTGCAAGGAAATTTGCCAAGAATGATCCAGTTCTCGATAAAATTGATTCAGAGATATTGGGCCGCTCTGCTGATGGATTTGTTCCAGGTGGATGGTTCGGTAAAGAAGGGAACATAAGCTTAACCAACCCATCACATATGATAGCAAATACGACCGATCTTAAACCTGGTCCAGGTGCTGAAAGGCTCAAGAATCTAATCAGCAGCCTTTTGTCAGCGGAAGATTTTGACAATAGCCACTGCATTTGATATCAAGTGTAATCATAATGCAGTTAAGGACCAAGTGATCCTCTGCTCAAATTGAACAGAAGACTGATGACGCTACGGATAGAGGGCATGGAAATGAAAAGGAGTAAAATGTGAATGGAAATGAGAGAGTAGAATCGGGACTTGCATAATATGCACAGTAATTTTTGTAGATCAGTAGCCGAATAGGCAATCTAGTTCAGTGCAGTGTATTACTTTCTTCACAATAGTATACAAAAACTCCATCAGATCTTGCCTTGCCAACTAGTTTGCAGCTCATTCTGAACCTTATTGTTTATGGGACTGTAAGAACGGAGAAGGGGAAGATCCAGATGAATACAATAGCAGAAAGTTCTGTTCCGGATGACACTGTATGGCAATCAAGTTTATACTCATAAATAAATAGATTGTTGGCTTGGAAAGTTCCAATCAATCAACTTGTGGAATCAGGCTGATGATCAAATCAAATTAGATCTGTTGATGGTTGCTAGATGTTCTTAACTAATGGCTGACTCTCAGCGATTTGATCTGCTGGAAGAATCATATTCAGAAGCCAATTAAGAATCCAGAGACTGCATATGGTCAGTAAAAGATGTTAAATCAAGTAGAACAACATTCTGAGTACTTTGGTTCTTTTGTCAACTGTATAATTATAAAATAGTTAAAAAGATTTTATGTCTAGATTGGTTAGATGAGTTGATGTTTGAGTATCGATGTAAGAAAATGATAGTTCAGTATCCGGTATTATCTAAAGCTGTTAAATAGCTACTGATAAAATGCGATAATTACGGATCGAGTTTGTTATTTTCCAAGAACAAAGCAACAGCAGTTTCATGGTTTCTTGGTAGTAATCAGTGATCAAATGCAACAAATTCTTTCTGTCACTCATCTGCAATCTTAACTATCTTCTTCCCAATGTTCTGACCATAAAAAAGTCCCACAAATGCTAAGGGAATGCTCTCCAGTCCATTTGAGATGTCTTCGAGGGGCTTCATCTTGCCAGTAAGAAGATGATCACAAGTTGTTGACAAGAATTCTGTGAATATATTCAGAAAGTCAGATGCCAAGAAACCCTGAATTTTGATTCTTTTGTACACTACGTCTATCATATCAGGAGAAGCCTTTCGCCCTGTATTGGTGTACTCCGAAATCACACCGCAAACTGCTATTCTCCCAAAAAGACTCATATTGGAAACAGCTGCTTCTTGCATTTCAGCACCCACATTGTCAAAATATATATCAATTCCTTCAGGGAAATAACTGAAAACAAATAAAAATCAGGAGTAAGTTGATTGATTAAGGACTGCATACAATTCATCAGAGAAAGGCAGACTAACCTTTTCAGTGTTGCCTTCAGATCAGTTTCTTCCTTGTAGTTGAATGCATGATCAAAACCAAGCTTCTCCTTCAGCAAAGCAACCTACGATTTCCATGGCGCGACACAAATTATACACAAGAATTGAAATCTTTTATGCTGAAATTTTGAATAATACACCCACTGGAACTCAAACCGACCTTTTCATCAGTTCCGGCACAGCCAACCACATAGCAACCAAGCAGTTTCGCATACTGTCCAACTAAATGTCCAACTGATCCAGATGCAGCAGACACAAAAACCTTCTCACCCTTTTTGGGCTTGCACACTTGGAAGAACCCTGCATAGGCCGTCAGGCCACTGAAAGCTACAACCCCAGAAAACAAAAACAGTTACAGCTTTCAACACTATAAAAGATGTGTTGTATAACTTTCTTCAAGATTAAGAACGGTGTAGGACCTGCTGGTCTGACACAAAGCTGTTATTACCTAGAGTTCCAACATGGTATGATAATGGAAATCCCATAGGGTCCAACTTCTTTAATAAAACACCTGGTTTTATAACAGTATACTCTCCCCAGCTTACGAGCCCCGCAACCAAGTCATCCTTCTGGAATTCAGGATTCCCAGAAGCCACAACTTTTGCGACTCCGTAAGTATCAATAACCTGTTAATGATACCCAATTCAAATCACTTCCAGCAGAAGAACACAACTTGTTTGTTCAGAACATGTATAAGTGACCTACCTCACCAGGATTTACTGGAGCTGCCAAATTAATGGAGCTCTGAGAAGAGCTGTAACTCTTCATGCGGTTTATCTGATAAGGGTCGATTGATACATAGAGGTTTTTCACTATAGTGTCCTCAGACCCTGCCTCCAGCTCCAGAGAAATGACTTCAGACTTAATCTCAAAGTGGCTCTCCTTTGGTGGACCATCCACATGAGCCTTTATTACAACGTACCTGTTAGTCACTTCCATTGTAGTCTTCAGGATTCTTGAATCTCGTGTGTGCAGCCCAAGATGAATGGTAGCATTTATAGAGAAAGGAAAGAAATATAAGCATTGCATATGCAGCACCGAAGAAGACAAACCTGACTGCATTGACAGGGACTTGTTTCGTTGTTTTCTAAACTTGGGATGGTTATATTTTGTTTTTCTGGGTTAATGATTCTTATGCAGGTGATGAGAATTATGCTTTCCAAGGAAGACGACACTTTTATGAACTTGGTTGTAAAACTTTGAGAGAAACGGAGGAATCCGAGGTGTTGTAAACTGTAGAGAGTAAGACAGTAAATTTGGAAGAGGAAAATCTTACTTTTGTATTGAAGCTATGAGGTTTATATATACAAGCTGAGCAATAAAAAAGGAATAAAATCTGTACGATGCGTATATCCTAACTAACTACTGACAAGTATGAAGACGCAATTACAGAGTGAAACAAAGTGTTGTACTGGTGAGCGGCGGAAGCACAGTAGTGGTCTAATGGTGTTGGTGAAAGGTGTGGATGTTGCAATGATTGTCTGTTGTTGTTGGTGGAAAGCGTGGATGCTACAGCCCCTCCTCAAGTTGGAGGTCGAGTAACCCCAACTTGGCAAGAATGGCAGAGAGGGAGTGCCAGGGGAGAGCTTTGGTGAAGGCATCTGCTAACTGATGTTTGGAGGGAAGGTGGCTTGTTTGAAGGAAACCTTCACGTACAGCATTCCGAACTAAGTGACAGTCGATGTCGAGATGCTTTGTGCATTCGTGGAAGACAGGGTTGTTAGAGATATGCACTGTAGCTAGATTGTCACAGTGGAGAGGAATGGGGAGCGAGAGAGGAACTTGCAAGTCACGGAGAAGAAAACTGATCCATTTGATCTCACAAAAGGTGTTGGCCATACTCCGGTATTCAGCTTCAGCGGAGGATCTGCTCACCGTGGCTTGTTTCTTGGTCTTCCATGAAATGAGGGATGAACCAAAAAAGATGTAAAAGCCAGTCGGAGATTTGCGAGTAAACTTGCAGTCAGCCCAGTCGGCATCGGAGAAAGCGTGTAAAGAAGGGGAAGCTGTGACTGGGTAGTGTAGAGCCTTGTGGATAGTGCCCGATAAGTAGCATAGAACATGTAAAAGAGCTTTCCAATGAGAATGACGTGGTATTGCCGTAAATTGGCTGAGTTGTTGGGTGGCAAAGGCGATGTCCGGGCGAGTGAAGTTCAAATAGAGGAGTTGACCAACAACTCGTCTGTATTGTTCAGGAGCGGTCAGCAGTGGGCTATCATCAATGTTGAGTTTAGAACTTGGGTTCATGGGAACGTCAGTGGGTTGTAAGTCTGTCAATTGTAGGTCAGCTAAAATGTCACGTATGTATTTCTGTTGAGAGAGTAACATACCAGTTGGGGATCTGGCAATTTCAATACCAATGAAGTACTTGACATTGCCCATGTCTTTAATAGTGAAAGCACGGTGGAGGAGTTGTTTGACATCACAAACCAAATCTTCGGAGGGACTGGTGATTAAGACATTGTCAACGTAAATAACCAAAGCAACAAATTGATGGTGGGTACCTTTCGTGAAGAGACAACGGTCAGATTCTTGTTGGGTGAAACCAAAAGTTGTGAGAGTTGAGGTTAGTTCCTTGTTCCATTGTCGCCCTGCTTGTTTAAGGCCGTAAAGCGATTTTTTTAGTCGTAAAACTTCTCCCGTCGGAAGCTTATGGTAGCCTTGTGGTGGAGTGATGTAGATTTCTTCATCGATGCGCCCGTGTAAGTAGGCGTTGTTGATGTCGCAGTGGTGAACTGGCCACTGGTTGGTGGTGGCAACGGCAAGGACGGTGCGGATGGTGGTGAGTTTAGCCACCGGAGAGAAGACGTCGAAGTAATCAACACCTACGGTTTATGTGAAACCTTTCACCACTAGGCGTGCCTTTCGTCGATCGATTGAGCCATCGGGATGGCGTTTGATGCGGTAGACCCACTTTGTCGTTAACGGTTTCTTCCCTGTGGGCAGAAGAGCCGGAATCCAGGTCCCATTATTTTCAAGGGCGTCAATCTCCACCTGCATAGACTCAAGCCATAATGGGTCATGTTTAGCAGCATCATATGAAGGTGGTTCATGGTCGGTAGATATATTGGCCAAATAAGTGGTATGGGGTTTGGAAAAATGGAGATGAGTTGTATCAAGGGATTGTGCTGGTGTGGTAACGTGAAAGGAGGTAGTGTGAAGGTTGGTGACATAGTTTTGGAGGTAAGATGGGGGTTGACGTTGTCTTGTGCTGAAACGTGTGGGTAAGGTGGGAGTCGACGGTAGTGAAGAGGAAGATGGAGAGGAAAAAGGTTGGAGATCTGGATTTGCAGATATGGTTGTTGGATCTGGTAAGGTGGAGTCGGGTAGGTTGGGGTAGTATGGGTTTGGGCTTGGTGATTTTGGTGGGTCAAAAGTAATGTGTGGGTCATAGGTTTCAAAAAGGGTTTTTTCTTTGGGTGTTTCTGGTTGTATGGAAGGGAAAAAAATTCATGGAAAATAACATCTCTATTAAAAATTATTTGTCATGTATCAATTACAAATAGTTTATAAGCTTTCCGGTCGGTCGCGTATCCAAGCAGTAGACATTTCATGGCTCTAGCTTCTAATTTTTCTTTGTGGGGGTTTGTGTTTGTAGCATAGCATAAACATCCAAAAGTCTTAAAGTGGTCATAAGTGGGTGGCTTGGAATATAATTTTTGGTAGGGTGTTTTCCAAGATAAAATTTTTGTGGGTAGGCGATTGACAATGTGGGTTGCGGTTAAGATTACGTCCCCCCCAAAATTCTTTTGGTAAATTGGCTTTGAATAGGAGAGCTCGGGTTATTTGAAGTAGGTGCTTATGCTTACGCTCCACGACACCGTTTTGTTGGGTGTATAAGCACAGATTTTTTGGTGAATAATCCCTTTTGACTCGAAGAGTCGTTGGTTGGGAGTGTTGACAAATTCAGTACCATTATCGGTTCTTATTTTTGTGATTTTATGGCAAAATTGGGTTTCGATTATGGAGATAAAAATATTGATTGTATGGTGGACTTGGGCTTTGCTACTCAACAGAAAAGTCCAAGTAGCTCTACTAAATTCATCTACAATGGTTAAAAAATACGTGGAGCCGTCAAGGGCTTTTGTTTTATATGGGCCCCAAAGATCCATGTGAATTAGCTCGAAAGGCTTAGTTGTCGTTATAGTATGTTTGCCGAATGATTTCCGGGCTTGTTTTGCTAAAGGACATGTTTCACAAAAGAAATCATTTGGTGGTATAATATGTTGAAAATGTAAATTCCCTAAAACCTTAGGAGATATGTGACCGAGTCGAAAATGCCATAAACTAAAAGTATCAATAGCATTACAAATAAAATGTTCGTTGAGATAAAATTGCAAAGATGGACCTTTCTTCGAATTTGGTGGTAGGAAGTGATGGGGTGGGTTTGAGCTTGTAAATGCCACCGACTTCTTCACAACTTGCTACTATGGAATTAGTCTTCGGGTCCTGCAATATAACTTTATTTGAGATAAATATGACAGCAAAGTGATTGTCCTTAGCAAGTTTGCAGACTGATAAGAGATTATGGTGGAAGATAGGGATATGCAACACGTTTTCTAGTTGAATGGAATCTGTCAATTTTATGCTTCCCACTTGGGTGACTGGTTTAAATGAACCATCTGGTAGCATTATGGGACAAAAATCAGGTGTGGGATCAATGTGTTTAAGTAATTTTTGGTTGTGGGTCATATGAGTTGACGCACCTGAATCCACTATCCATGAAACACATTCATATTTAGAGCTAACATTATCATTATGCTTAGAGTGCATACCTACGTAGCTGTTAAGAGCTATGGGATTCACTTGGTTAATACCTTTTCCCTTGACGAGGCGCATCAACTCCTAGACCTGTTTGTTTAAAGCACTGATCTGTGACTCTTGCTCGATGCCTTCACAGTTTAAGTTCCTTTGCCCAACGTCGATGGGACTATCGACCACTGCTCCAACATAGCTATGCCTTTCCCTTGTGCGCTTTTGTTTTAATTCCTTGAACCATTCGGGTTCACCATGGATTCTAAAGCACGTATCCACTGTGTGTCCCCTCTCATGGCAGTGGGTGCAATACTTGTCTTCCTTTCTTACATAGCTTCTTTTTCGGTTCATCGAGAAGTCCTCTCTATTCTCTGTTTTTCTGTTTCCAGTGGGTTTTGCAATAAGGGTTATATTCATTTGTCCCATTTCATTTGTAGTCAATCCAGCAACATTTCTCTGTTTTTCTACGGTAAGAATCATGGAATAAGCTTTATTCACAGATGGTAAAGGGTTATTCAACATCACCTGGCTTACTACACTTCCGAACTCCTCTCTAAGCCCCATCAAAAATTGGACTAACCTTGTGTTATCTTCCACTGTGCTATTGAGTTTACCAACCTCACACGGACAACTCCTATACGGCATGACGCATCTGAGGTCATCCCAAAGCCTTTTCAGTTTAGTGAAATAGTTTGTCACCGATTCATTTCCTTGCCTTAGGTTGCTTATTTCCTACATTAGTTGGTAGATTTGGGGTCCATTGCTTTCACCGTACCTGGATCTTAGCTCCTCCCATAGATCTCTAGCAGTGGTCACAACAAGAAAAGATTTTGCCAAGTCCTTAACCATGGAGTTTAAGAGCCACGAGATTACCATATTATCAGCTGTCCTCCATTTTTTCTGTAGGGGTGGATTGTTCTCTGGCTCCTTGCAACAACCATTCACGAAGCCTATCTTGTCTTTTGCTTTTAGAGCTATAATCATCGCCCTACTCCAAGAGAGGTAGTTTGTTTCATCCAGCAGTGTGGTTACCAGGACAACACCTGGGTTTTCCGAAGCAGACAGCTCATATGATTCCTTTTCATCATCATATACATCGGGTGGTATTTGGAAGGTGCTGGACTCTCCTTCATGTTCGGTGGTCATTGTGTGTTAAGAGTCTTTGTCTCTGATACCATGTAGAGAGTAAGACAGTAAATTTGGAAAAGGAAAATCTCTTACTTTTGTATTGAAGCTGTGAGGTTTATATATACAAGCTGAGCAATAAAAAAGGAATAAAATCTTTACGAAGTGTATATCCTAACTAACTACTGACAAGTATGAAGACGCAATTACAGAGTGAAACAAAGTGTTGTACTGGTGAGCGACGGGAGCACAGTAATGGTCTGATGGTGTTGGTGAAAGGTGTGGATGTTGCAGTGATTGTCTGTTGTTGTTGGTGGAAAGCGTGGATGCTACATAAACTATAGATTCTCACGACAAAGTGGCCGTTCTAGGTAGATAATAACAGCTTCCTCAATATAGATCATTCTTTGCCAGTAATGTTAGCACTTCTCCATGTGATCAGCCCTTATTACCGAAGCCCATTAAAATTATATTTGTAGGAGCAAGCTGGGGAAGGAGGAATCTGTCATATAGGCAAGTTGTTATGAGTTTGTTACAGGTATTTAAGGAGAGAGAATATGTAAGGAGGAATATAGCTGAACTGGAAGAGGAGGGGGCATGTTTTTAAATTGTGAAGGATTGTTTAGGCCTGGATATTTTTCTAGGACGGGAGCTTGCTCCAGTTGTCTCTCTTACATACATAAATAATACAATCTTCATAGTATTTCCTATCAATTGGTGCTTGTATTAAGAGAACCAGAGGGGTAGAGATCGTATGCAAACACGAATGGAGGCTAGATTATCTGCAGTAGAAGTGTCTCTTAGGAGGCAAGAATCATCTCTCTCAGTCCAAGAGGGAATGGTTAAGTTACATGATACCATGTTGAAGGATCTAAAAACACAGCTAAGTACCTTGATGGCTAGCGTTGAATCACAGGCCAAGTCTCAAAATTTTCTACAATCAAAGTTGAGAAAAGGATTTCAAACTCTTACGGCCAAAAACCCACAGAAGCAGAGTGTGGGAGAAGAAGGAGAAGGACCACCAGTGCTATCCCACCACGCATCTTCTTTTGCTGGTGGTGACAAACCAACAAATGGCTTACAAGGCAGGATCTCACCAATAGAAAGATCGCACTACTTCAGTTGCTACAGAGCGTGCATGGGAAGAGTATAGAAACTCAGCACGACGGGTCGACCTTCCTTCATTCCACTGCAAAGACCTATTCGCGTGGGTCATGCGAGCTTAATCATATTTCATGGTTCACGAAATTCCTTTAGAACTTCGTTTGCCGATGTTTCAGATATGTATGGAGGGAACTACGTTGTACTGGTTCATAACCTTATGTGAGTTCGATCCTTGCATAACTTGGGAACGTTTCAAGCGTTCTTTGTTTGACCGATAGGGGGGAAAGGATGAAGGAAACCCGATTGAGCAACTAAAGTCGGTGGTCCAGCATGGGTCAGTGGATGGGTATATCAACAAATTCGAGAGTGTCTTTGCAAATCACCCATTTTCCCAAAGAGTGGATCATGAGTTGTTTTCTGGGCGGGCTACGTGAAGAAATCAGGAATTGGGTTAGAACCCATGACCCATCGACTCAAGCTCGGCTACTTTATATTGAACGCAAGGTAGAAAGGGAGTTGATCGGAGAAGAAATAATACGACTTGGCGAGTTAAAAAACAAGCTGGGAATCCTTCCCTCGGATTATGGGTCTCGGCTGGATATTTCTAATGTCCAGCGTCCGGGTCAAATAAGCAACATAACTGTAAGCACTAGGAGTGAAGGGAGGGAGTTGCCTAACAAGCCCCGAAATACCATGACAAATGGTAAACGACAAGGTGGTCCAAAATGGAGGGGAACTAGAAACTTATCCTACGAACAACTTATGGAGGGAAGGGCTAAAGGGTTGTGTTTTAAGTGTGGCCAAACTTTCGGTCCACTTGACCAATGTCCATACAAGGAATACGAGTTGATTGTTTGGGAAGGAGATGAAGACTATAATAGGGCGAATAATCAGGAAACAAAAGAGGTAGAAGAGCAACAAGAGGATTGGGAATTAGTATGCAACTAGGTTGAGTTCAGAGAAATAAGGAAAGTTCAATCCTCACCCACGAAATCCATGGTTTTGAGGGTAAGATTAATGAAATGCCTATCTTAATTATGGTAGATAGTGAAGTTAGTCATAATTTTGTGTTCAGCAGGTTAGTGCAATCCATGGAATCTCCATTACTCCTACTCAAACCTTCGGAGTAAGATTGGGAGACGGGCATCGGTCTTTCTCACAAGGAGTTTGCAAGGAGGTAAAACTGGAAATGAACAGAGTAGAGTTTAGTGTAGATGCATACGTTTTTGATATTAAGGGACCTGATTTAATTAGGCGTTGTATGGTTGAAGACATTAGGAGTGGTGAGGATTGATTAGAAGAAGATGTGTATGTCCCTCTACCAAATGGGAACAGAAGTCACTTTGCAAGGAATTAATATGCAAGACTCTTCTCCTCATGCTCTACAACAGATACTCAAGCGCCAGGAAGTGGAAGCAAAAGGGTTATTGTGGTCTATAGGAATTAGTGGATCCGCATTTAAAGAAATGGGAACCTTCAATGCAGTGCAACAAAAGGAATTGCGGGTTGTTTTGTTCAGATTTGAGTCAATTTTTCAAGAGACAAAAGAGCTACCACCTAAGAGGGCTAATGACCATGCAATCAACCTGAAGGGGCAGAATCTGTGAACATTCGTCCCTATAAGCACGCACATCATCACAAGGATGAGATTGAGAGGCAGATTCGAAATTTGCGAGAAACCAGGGTCATTAGGCCCAATATCAGTCCCTTCTCAAGTCCTATGATTCTTGTTAAAAAGAAGGATGGGTCATGGCGGATGTGTATGGATTATAAAACTTTGAATAAGCTTATGGTGCTCGGCAAGTTTCCAATTCTAGTGGTAAATGAGCTGATGGAGGAGTTACGCGGGGCCAAGTATTTTTCCAAGGTAGATTTGAAGTCAGGTTTTCACCAGATCAGGGTTAGAGAGGATATCTATAAAACGGGGTTTAGGACTCATCAAGGGCATTACGAGTACCTAGTGATGCCCTTCGGACTCATGAACGCACCCGCTAACGTTTCAATCCACTATGAACTTTATTTTCAAACCTCTGTTACGCAAGCTCGTTCTAGTTTTCTTTGACGACATTTTGGTTTATAGTTCAAATTGGAATCAACATATGCAGCATTTGGCTTGGGTGTTACAACTCTTACTAGACAATTAATTGTATACTAATAGGAGGAAATGTATTTTCGGACAGCAATCTGTGGAGTATATAGGCTTTGTTATCTTAAGTGAAGGGGTAGCTATGGATCCATCGAAGATCAAAAGCATTTTTGAGTGGCCTATTCCCAAGAATGTGAAGGGAGTAAGAGGGTTCCTTGGTCTCACCGAGTATGACAGAAAATTTGTCCAAGATTATGGTAAAATTACAAAACCACTTACCAAACTTACAAAGAAAGACGGGTTCAGTTAGAGGGAGGAGTCCCAAGAAGCTTTTGAGGAGTTGAAGAGGAGAATGACTACATCACCAGTTCTAACCTTACCAGATTTCTCCAAGGAATTTTCCATCGAGTGTAACGCTTCAAGAAAGGGTTTGGGTGTTGTCTTAATACAAGAGGGCTACCCATTGGCTTATTTCAGCAAGGCACTAGCTGAATCAACTTATTCCAAACCCGTTTATGAGAAAGAAGTGATGGCAATTCAACATTGGAAGCATTTTTTAACTGGGAGACATTTCAAGGTGTAAGTGATAAGTCGACTTGTTCGATGGATAAGTCGACTTACACATGAAAAGTACCGACAAGTCGCTTTGTACATTGCATAAGTCGACTTGTTCAAGGTCGGTACTGTTTAATTATGCCCTAAAGGCAATCCCCTTTAGCGCGTTTTATTCAAAAGTCGTGTGCAGACTTTATGAATAAATAAAGAAAGGCATATTTCATTAATTTGATATTCATGAACATTGTTTATGAATTGAT
>JANKOE010000205.1:71628399-71640117 GCA_026284465.1 Erythroxylum citrifolium | reverse complement strand
TTTTAGTAAACATGTTTTGCAATTTTCAATTTTAGAAAATAATTTTTTCAATATTAATTAGTAAACATGTTTTCGACTATTTTTCACTGAAAATAAAAATTGAAAATATATGCAAAAAAATCAAGATAGAAAACAAAAAACTGTTTTCTAAAAGTAAACGCACCGTAATATTCCGTATCGTTGATTTCTCTTTTTCTACTAAATAGCATCTATTCCTTCAATTTTATTAGAATATCTAAAAAGCTTATATCTGCAACGTGGGTTTGTAACCATACACTTGTGTCTGACAAATTTTAGTCATTCAGGACTGTGTTTTAATTGACTTGTCTCAAGAATGTCCACATTCTAGGACCACTTGGTTATTCATCTATATCAACAATGACATCAAATATCTAATTTTGATTCGTAATCTTCAGCTGGACCTCTGTTGTCTTCTAAGAATAGTTGTGAGGTCAAAGTATATGACAGAAACAATATGTAAGTTTTTTAAGTCCAAAGACAATATGATGTGATGCATCATGAGCTATGTCCCAAGCAGACTCCAGGAAATGATTCTCCCAGTAAACATCACATTGGTTTATCTACAGGATATATATACCCGCATACTGGTACACACTCTAACTTACACAGCATCCTAGCAATGGCGAGTACAAGAATCAATTCCTCTAACACGTCATTATTTGCAATAAATTAGCAGAACATCTTTAGATGTACCAAAAGGTTACTTAGCAGTGAATAATATGTTGGTGAGTATAAAAAGAAGCGACTTTTCGTGCAAGTATCCTACCTGAATTAGCTTGCATTTAAAGATTTGCTGAGCTTGGCTGAAGAGGAGTTTGGATTTGATCGTCGGATGGGTGGTTTGACAAAACACTGCAAAGAAGATATGTTCTTGATGTTATCTCCGGCTGCAGTGGAGTATGAGGAAAAGGCAATACACTAGCCACAGACGCAGTTTTGTATCACAGAAACTGGAACTGGACAGCCAATGTACTTTTTTTTTTTAATAGGATCAGATGAAGTTTATCAAATGAGAGAAACGAATTGGATTGTTGCATTCTGCTTTCCATGGTTCCCCTATGTTTATCTATCCATTTGAAGCATTTCTTATCATAATACTGTTTCATTTTCTTCAAAATAGTAGAATAACTGTGCACCAAAACTATTGTTCATAAGATCTCCGCCACTTCCAATAGAACACTCTTAGCAAGCCTAGATATAATGTGACAGACAATGTCTCTGTTTAAAATAGGTAGCTTCCAGCCTGAAATGATTCAAGTGCCCCTACTATTATAATTACTTTCTTTGTTCTTAACATGTCTGATATGCTTTAAGAAAACAAAAGTTTGGAGCTTTCTTGAGGCTAGCATTATCTCTCTTAACATGGACAAAATGAGTGGTGTGTTCCTGCTTGGATGTCTAGAAATCATTATAGAGCCACATATTGGCTCCAACTGCACCCTATCTGCTTGCAACTTGCTTCTCTGAAAGCAGGTGGGTTCTATAGAGAATGGCATTGACACACGATTCATGTGCTCTTCACAAGGCTTTGTATACCAGTTTAACAATGCTGCTGTTCTTGGCTCATATAAGGTATCGAAATTCTTTGTCGGGTAAGTTCTGATCAGCAAGAGAAGGCGCAACGATCTGGGAAATTCCTGTTGTGCACAACTGAGAATACGCGACTTATCTGTATACCCTTCTGCCTCTGTTCACTCTCAGAAGACAAGAGTTCAGGAGTTACTGCTGCATATTTACAAAGTCCAACTAATAAGAAGCCTACTTATACATCTATAACCATCTTTAGGTTTCTATGATAAGAACAAGAAATCTTTTGTCACTTAGATTAAGTTGAAGTTTCTGACTAGACTAAGAGTTCACTTATCTTTGAAATTTCAGAAGCTCATGATCCAAAATCCAACAGCTTTATGTAAATAAGATCTATTCTAGTCAAATTGAAAGCAACTTCCAAGCAGGTCTCATGGTCACCTTCTCAGTTGTTTAAGTATGTTTCTAATCAAGCTACTATGAAATATAAGAACAATCATGGATTGTCTGCACAATGTAACCAATCCAACAGCCTTTTGGTTCTGCATCTATTCTCATCATTCCTTATCCGATCTAAAGCTTGTGTTGTCCTCTATAGGCCTAACATTTTATTTGTGGGACAAGCAGAGTTTCAACATTAAAAGCCATATGTAGACTAAGACTTCTCTGTCTCCTTTACTTCGTTCTTGTTCAAAGACAACAGCATGTGATGACTTCTCGTGGTTGTCTCAAGCCGACACGTAAGTACTATTTGTGGCCATTGATGACTTTTGGCTTGTGTTATCCTCGGTATATATTGACAGGCTTAGTTTCAGAACCATCACAACCCAAGTCTTGGCATTCTCAACTAGCACATTTCCTTAACCACCAAACCTGTTGACATTCTTTCCATTGATTCACTCACTTAAAGCAATTCAACCAATTAACAATGGCTATTCGTTTGCCTGTTGTTCTTTCCAAACAAGGCCTCCGCCGATCTTTTTCGGGAAGTAAATCTGCTTCAAGATGTTTAGACGTACCTAAAGGTTTCTTGGCAGTTTATGTTGGGGAAACTGAGAAGAAAAGATTTGTGGTTCCAGTATCCTACTTGAACCAACCTGCATTTCAAGATTTACTCAGCAGAGCTGAAGAGGAGTTTGGTTTTGATCATCCAATGGGTGGTTTGACAATTCCTTGCAGTGAAGAGATATTCATTAATGTCACTTCTAGCTTGAGTAGGTGATGAACATATGGAGAAAACTAACCCCATACCACAATTTTGTACAATACAAACTGAAAGTTCAATGTAATTTCATTTTCAATCTGCATAAATGTAAAATAGTGATTTTTCCTTATGTTGTTGCTTTTCTTCAAATGTTACTGCAATGTTTCAAAAGATCCAATATTTTGACAGAACGGAATTCTTTCATTTGCAAATCCGAAGATCTTTTGTTTCATTGTCGGAAAGAGGGAATTCCTTCAAATTTTGAGCAATTACTCCCTCCATTCAATTGTGATTAAAATCATTCTTAATTCTCAACTCTGGGTAAACTTGATGTTAGATAATAGTAGTAATCAACAACTTAGAACAGCCTCACAGTATTTCTTTTCTCCTTCTTTGCTTGAAATGATCTTCCATGTAATTTGATAGCTTCATCCCTTCGTTTCATCTGTCCAAATGGCAATTTGGTTTTTCAATGGAACAGTTCACAAGGAAAACTTTCCTACTTTCTTCTCGTAATTTTATCTTCTAGAAGATCAACATGTCATTTGATTGTTCTGAAATCTGGATTTAGATCTTGGACTTCAACTTGTTCTTCAAAAGATGAGTGTTCAAACATATAGAGACATTCTAAAAGCTACAACCTTCGAATGCTGTTGACAGGCATGCTATGATAAGAAAATGTTGCAAACAAAGCTGTCCAGAAAATTAGCTATCTAGAAATTTGTGAAATGTGCAAGCTGTCCGTTTCTCTGGAAATGCAACACCTGGGTTGTTCGGTGACGTTCCAGCACCTTGAGACAGCATGGTAACGACACATCGGCACGGAAAATTGCTAGTGAACATTGTCAACAGATAGACTGAAAGCTGAGAAAAACACAACTCAAACACTTAGCACCTTAGTAGCTTTGAACTTTGTCCAAATTTGTATGGAAAATTTTAGACAAATTAACTATTTTTTGTTGTTATCTAGTAACCAGTTTTAGACAGATTTGCAGGATTCAGGCTGTTGAGTATAAAGCAGTCTATTCTAAACTTTGTAAGTATTTGTTGTACATCAATGAAGACTCATTATATTATATTCCATGGTAGTGTTTACTCTCTCAAAATTTCCTTAACAGAAACGTCCATAAAGTTTAGCTTGATGCAAATTAGTATAGACATGGGACTTACATTTTGCCCAACCTCAACTAGACCCTGTAACACAAGGGACATGCTCTAACCAAGATCCCACTTTGATGGAAGAAAGCAACATGTCAGGTTTGTATGATGTATCAAATCCATACATCTTAATGGAGTTCTTAAGAAATTTGGTAATAAGGCTTCACATCCTTACCAAGAATACCTACTTGATGTCTGGTGTATGTTCTGTTTTCTGCTAACATGATGATAACAATTTATTTCTATACCAAATTAGTTAGAGTTGGCATTAAGTTCGAGTTGACCAAGTCTCCGGCCAAGTCCAGGCTGAAAAGCTAGTATTTTTAGTCTCGGGTCAGGCTCTAACTAGGGCTTTACACCTTGGTCAACCAAGAAAAAAACTATGCTGTTTCGTTTAGTCTGAAACCTAACTAAACTTTGGCCTTTGGGGCTTCTCCGACCCCGATCAAGCTTCAAGCTGACTGTGTCGGGCTCGACTTACCTTGTCGTCATCCATAAAGTTAGTCTCCAATGTGTGGTAACTAACTAGCAAACTCATTCACTACCAAAACTGTCATGGTCAGTTGAGGAGACAGATCCATGTGATGATTCAGCTGTCTTTGTCTCCGAGTAAATCCTAGTAGGAGGTTGCTTTCATCTGAATCACACGTAAGGTTTTCCAGTTAATTCTATATATACACATATAGATCACCACACAAGCCTGCAACTTCAATTCAAGTACACACATTCACTATCCACAAAACTAATCTCTCCTGTATTCACGTTCACTGCAGTTTTCTTCATCTTCCTGAAGTGTAAAATAATGGCTATTCGTGTTCCAAGAATTCTGAATGCCAAGCAAATCCTTCGCAGGTCGAATCTGCTTGGAAACCAATCATCTTCAGTAATTCCCGATGTTCCGAAAGGCTGTTTTGCTGTCTATGTTGGAGAGAATCAAAAGAAGAGGTTCATAGTTCCAATAGCATTCTTGAATCAACCTTCATTCCAAGAATTACTCAGAAGGGCTGAGGAAGAATTCGGTTTCAATCATCCCATGGGCGGTCTTACTCTTCCCTGCAGAGAAGACATCTTTGTTAGCATCATCTCAGGCTCAAGTTCAACATAGTCTTTAATCAGTAGAAACAGTTTTGTAAACACACAAGCAACTAACACAACTTATTGTAACTGCCTCACAATTTGTTCATCAATCAAATTGAAGAATAATTTGGTGCAATTTTTTGTTTCCTTTTCCCATTATCAGTTATTACCTTAACCTCTTATTTGCATTTTAACTGGATACTCTGCTACTACAAGAGAAACTATTGAATGAATCAGTACCTTAAACCACAATAGATACATTATGTTGTATGTGTGGAAGGGTGTGAATCAAGGCTGTCATATTGCAGAAAGTCTCAAGACTAGGTTTCAATGAAGTTAGATGTGAAATATCACGTGGGTAGAGAGTATTAGACTTTCATATCAAAAAGAAGAGAAAAGGTGAAGTTTCTACAAGTCCATGGAAAAGATTACTAATCAACTTTCTAACTAGCTATTTCCAGGCAAATGATTATCTTAAACTCGAATTGGATTTGTTGTGGACCAGTATCCTGATTAGTATAGGCAAATGACGAAGTATTTATCCTATTCAATAGTGAAGGTAATCCTGACTAGTTCATGAAGCTTGCAAAGGGATCATCTTGTTCATGCAAAGCACTAATATCAATGGATTAATCTCTATGAGGCTGATGTGTTGTACTAAACAGGTAAAGATCTTTTCTGATACTCTCACAGTTTCCATTCATGAACAGTTTCACTTCCACAGCTGGATTATGTTATGTTGCTTCTGAATTCTGCCTCCACTGGAGTCCATGAATAGGCTGTCCCAAAGTGTCCCTAATCAAGAAGGCACTTAATTTTAATTCACACGCTAAATGTCCCCACCATTTACATGAACATTGAGCCCACCTGTCAATTTCCAATCTTTAGCAGGTTCTGAATGGAAGCAAGAATCCTCTGAG
Source organism: Erythroxylum citrifolium (assembly GCA_026284465.1). Classification (NCBI taxonomy): domain Eukaryota; kingdom Viridiplantae; phylum Streptophyta; class Magnoliopsida; order Malpighiales; family Erythroxylaceae; genus Erythroxylum; species Erythroxylum citrifolium. Next base: position 71,634,210 of record JANKOE010000205.1, on the reverse strand, counting down.
TCCTTACATTTTCTGTTGTTGGAAGACAAGACCATGTGATACCCTCATGGAATGTTTCAAGCAGACCACAGCCAAATGATTCTTGGCCACTTACTCCAAACTCTAATTAACTCTCGTCACATAGTTTCATCTATAAGTACAGTGCTTGGCGCACAGAATACTCACTCCAAGTCATCACATTCTCAAGCATTTTGCTTTTCCTGCAGCAGAAAACCATCAGAATTTCCATTCTTGCGAACCTTCTTTTACTCTACTTGCACCAAGACAACATGGCTATTCGCCTTCCTGGGGTTCTTGCGAAACAAGGTCTCCGACGATCATTGTCTGGAAACAAATCTGCCTCAAAATGTTTACCTGTGCCTAAAGGTTTCTTAGCTGTTTATGTTGGGGAAGCAGAGAAGAAAAGATTCATAGTTCCAGTTTCATACTTGAACCACTCTTCATTTCAAGATTTGCTCAGTAGAGCTGAAGAGGAATTTGGTTTTGATCATCCAATGGGCGGTTTGACGATTCCCTGTGATGAAGATACTTTCCTTGACGTCACTTCTAGCTTGAGAAGATCATAAGAGATTGAAACTAGCCCCACAAGGCAATTTTTTAGAACTAGAACTGCCAGTTCATTGTACATACTTTGACATCAATACTAAATGAAAATTGTTCCTTTGCTTAAATTTTTGCTCCTCTTCTAACACACATTGAAGTTGATAGTTAGAGCTTTACATTATCTTAAATGTATCTGTTACTCACAATCAATCAGTTGACCATGTGAATATCATAAGCAGAATCATGCTACCCCTTATCTGATGGTTGATTTCAGATAAGCAGGCAATTAACTGAATAATTTCCTCTTCAACTTCATCACTGAAACTAGCTATTTATTTAGGGAGAAGAACAGTTGAGGCAGGTATTTTGAAGCCTTCTTTAAACCAAATTCCAGTGTTAGATCTTCCCATGAGATGAATTCTCTCTGCAATTTAGAGAAAGATGGAGGATGTCTCATTTTTACAATTCAAGAGATATCTGCACAAATGTTGACTACTATTTGTCAGAAAATGAAGTCTGGAATAAAAAAAGAGAGAGATTCTATTAATGTACAAACTCTAACGGAAGAAATAAATCTCAAATCTTGATAGAAGAACTGCAGAATGGAACTGTTTACATTCCCTACTTCTCCTATAGGGTAATTCAATCTCAAGTTAGTCCTTTTTCATATTTTTATCTTGCAGTTTCCTGGGAACAATGAATTCTATGATCCACCATTAATCATGTAATAACAGGTCTTCAAACTTGCAAATCAGTAAATGCTTATTCAATCTTGTTTAGACAAAACAATGAAGTTTAGTTGTATAAGAACAAAACTTGTAAGAAAAAGGACTTTTTTACCAGTAAATGCACTGAAATAAGGTACAGAACTGGTAAGCAGTCGTTTTTTCCCACAAGTTATGTTCTTAGACCACTAAACTTTACAGCTGGATTCTCGTATCTTGCTTGTACATTCTGCTTTTTTCTGATTCAATGAATAGGTTGTCCCAGCATGTCCCCCTAATCAAGCAATCAGTTTTGAATCTTTATCTGGTCCTCCGTAGGTTTAATTTCTTCTGCTGTAGGACATGTTATAGAACACATGGACACCATTGAAAAAAGTTAAGAGTCCCCTCAATCTTTATAACTGTTGCAATACTAACACAATCTGACAATGCCATGTGATATCCTCATGAACTATGTCTCAAACAGGCCCCAGCCAGATGATTCTTGGCCACTAACCACAGACCCAACATGATCTACATTGCACAACTTCACCTATATAGACATGTTTGGCTCACAAACAACTCACTCCAAGTCCTGAAGATCTCAAACAATTTGTTTTTCCTCACTCCAAGTCCTGAAGATCTCAAACAATTTGTTTTTCCTTGAGCAGTAAACTACTATCAAAGCACTTTTCTTCTGAACCTTCCAACACTTCTAAGATGGCTATTCGTTTGCCTGGTGTTCTTGCTAAACAAGGTCTCCGACTATCGTTATCTAGAAACAAATTTGCTTCAAGATGTTTAGATGTACCTAAAGGTTTCCTGGATGTTTATGTTGGAGAAGCTGAGAAGAAGAGATTTGTGGTTCCAGTAGCATACTTGAACCAACCTGCATTCCAAGATTTGCTCAGCAGAGCTGCTGAGGAGTTCGGTTTTGATCATCCAACTGGCAGTTTGACAATCCCCTGCAGTGAAGATTGTTTCCTTGATGTTACTTCTAGCTTGAGTAGATCATAAGATATTGAAAACCATCCCCACGGGGAAAATTTTGTAGAGCTTGAAACTGTTAATTCAATTATCATACTTTGAAATGAATACAAATGAGAAGAGTTTTCGACTTTTTTTCACTTCAATTTTGTTTGATATTATAGTTTTATTCAAATAGAAGAAAAGAAAATAATTTTACCGCAGAAAATATGAGAGTTTCGAATAGGATTGGAGAACTTGCAGAAAAATGAATTTTTGACCAGAATGTTACAAGTATATATAGATCAATCACATAACAGACTAACTACTCCATAATCTGAACGTTAAAGGAATCTAAACTGATAAAGAGAAGATAACAGCAGGATAGAAACAAAAGTAACAAACTCCTGAAAACTAGGAACTAATTTGTTGCCAACTACGCAGTCTCCTAAACACCTTCTCAACAGATATATTCTCATAATAGTTGCAATTTAATGAGATAAAGAATCAAAATCTGCTATGCTTTTCAAGAAATGGGCTGTGGAAAAAAAAAATCCTATCTTTAATGTATAATATTACAGGAACTCGGTTTGATATAACAGAAAATTCGTTTCACATTTAATGGATGTGTCTTTTACTACACTGATCCACAAGCCAAGCATACCTGACCTGATCACCAGAAGAAACCAAATTTATGCATTTTTCACCCTCCCAATGAACTCTCCTGCTCAACTTGATTGACGTATTCCTATAAAACAATGTCGGAGGTAGCTCCGATTTAAGCACTCCGATGCTTAATTAGTTACTTATGTTCTGTTTATCTGGATAAACCAGTTGAGATTGAAATGTTGTTTTGCTTGTTCAACTCCTTCCTCCTTATAGTCACTCTCAAATGTGTTCAGGTCTCGGACAGCGCTTGTCACTGAGGACTCAGGTTGTGAGCTTCTCAACTATCATCGACAAACTGTGAAAAGACTCTGGATACAAGCCTTCTGCATTTTGGAGATTGATTATGCTTACTGAGGTGTCCCTTTCAACATCTCTAAATCAAGCAAGTTGGTCGTCTACATATATTTTCTCTTAAAACTGCCTTTGGGTAATGCCTGCCAACAAATTTACAAGTTCAATTCATAAGACATAACCATGTCACCTGTTCTGCTGCACATAAGTACCTACCTTAATCACTCACCATATCTAATCCCTAATTCAGAATTGCCTCGTATCATCTCATACCACATACTCTACTTCATTGTCTCAAGCATGTCCAGAATTCATATGCAGCTAAATTTTCAGGCCATAGACTAGTTGTCTACAACATGTTTCAGGCCATAGACTAATTTCCAATCTTTAGCAGGTTCTGCATGGAAGCAAGATTCTTAATTCTGTTGTTGGAAGACAAGATCATGTGATACCCTCATGGAACGTCCCAAGAAGACCACTGCTTGGACGCTGCTAATTACCTCTCATCACATAGTTTCATCTATATATACAATGCTTGGCTCACAGAATACTAACTCCAAGTCATCGCATTCTCAAGCATTTTGCTTTTCCTGGTGCAGAAAACCATCAGAATTTCCATTCTTGTGAACCTTCTTTTACTCTATTTACTAGTAGCAAGACAAGATGGCTATTCGCCTTCCTGGAGTTCTTGCGAAACAAGGTCTATCATTGTCTGGAATCAAATCTGCCTCAAAATGTTCACCTGCGCCTAAAGGTTTCTTAGCTGTTTATGTTGAGGAAGCTAAGAAGAAACGGTTCGTAGTTCCAGTTTCATACTTGAACCACACTTCATTTCAAGATTTGCTAGGTAGAACTGAAGAGGAGTTTGGTTTTGATCATCCAAGGGGCAGTTTGACGATTCCCTGTGATGAAGATACTTTCCTTGATGTCACTTCTAGCTTGAGAAGATCATAAGAGATTGAAACTAGCCCCAGAAGGCAATTTTGAAGAGCTAGATCTGCCAATTCATTGTACATACTTGGACATCAATACTAAATGAAAATTATTCCTTTGCTTAAATTTTTGCTCCTCTTCTAACACACACATTGCAGTTGATCGTTAGAACTTTACATTATCTGATATTTGTTACTCTCAATCAATCAATTGACCATGTGAATTTTATAAACAGAATCATGCTATCCCTTATCTGATGGTTGATTTCAGATAAGCAGGCAATTAACAGAATAATTTCCTCTTACTCTTCAACTTCATTGCTGAAACTAGCTATTTATTTATGGAGAGAAACAGTTGAGGCAGGTATTTTGAAGCCTTATTTTAAGCCAAATGCTAGTTTTAGATCTTCCCATGAGATGAATTCTCTCTGTAATTTAGAGAAAGATGGAGGATGTCTCAATTTGACAATTCAAGAGATATCTGCACAAATGTTGATTACTGCTTATCAGAAAATGGGCTCAGAAAAAAAATAGAGAGAGAGATCCTACCTTTAAAGTAAAACCTCTAACAGAAGAAATCAATCTCAAATCATGATAGAAGAGCTGCAGAATGGAACTGCTTACATTTCCTACTTCTCCTATGAAGAGGTAATTCAATCTCAAGTTAGTCCTTTTTCATATTTTTATCTTGCAAGTTTCCTTGGAACAATGAATTCCATGTTCCACGAACCATCTAATAACAGGTCTTTAAAACTTGCAAGTCAGTAAAAAATTATTCAATCTTGTTTAGACAAAACACTGAAGTTTAGCTGTATGAGAGCAGAACTTATAAGAAAAAGGACCCTTTTGCCAGTACTGTACTGAATAAGGTACACAACTGGTAAACAGTCGCTTTTTCTTACAAGTTCTGTTCTTAGACAACTTAACTTTACAGCTGGATTCTCATATCTTGCTTGTGCATTCTGCTTTTCTTTTATTCAATGAATAGGTTGTCCCAGCATGTCCACCAATCAAGCAATCACTTAGTTTTCCTCCATAGGCTTAATTTCTTCTGCGATAGGACATGTTATAGATATTGACACCATTTGAAAGTTAGAATCATCTCAATCTTTATATCTGTTGTTGTATGAACACAATCTGACAATGCCATGTGATATCCTCATGAACAATGTCTCAAACAAGCCCCAGCCAGATGATTCTTGGCCACTAACCACAGACCCTACATGATCTACATTACATAAGGTCACCTATATATACATGTTTGGCTCACAAACAACTCACTCCAAGTCTTGAAGTTCTCAAACATTTAGTTTTTCCTTGAGCAGTAAACTACTATCAAAGCACTTTTCTTCTAAACCTTCCAACACTTTAAGATGGCTATTCGTTTGCCTGGTGTTCTTGCTAAACAAGGTCTCAGACGATCTTTATCTAGGAACAAATCTGCTTCAAGATGCTTAGATGTACCTAAAGGTTTCTTGGCTGTTTATGTTGGAGAAGCTGAGAAGAAGAGATTTGTGGTTCCAGTTGCATACTTGAACCAACCTGCATTCCAAGATTTGCTCAGCAGAGCTCAAGAGGAGTTCGGTTTCAATCATCCAACCGGTGGTTTGACAATTCCCTGCAGTGAAGATTGTTTCCTTGATGTCACTTCTAGCTTCAGTAGATCATAAGAGATTGAAAACTAACCCCACAAGGAAAATTTTGTA
>JANKOE010000205.1:71224267-71303648 GCA_026284465.1 Erythroxylum citrifolium | reverse complement strand
TCCTGATCTTGTTTATGTTTTATTATCCTTATACCATATCATGTATGGATTGGCATGTTGATTTGGATATGTTGCTTCCGCTGCAAAATGATTTCTTAAAAAGTTTTGAAATATATCGTTTCTCCAAACTAAGCATGCTTTCTTTTCCCGATACAACAAATTTACCTTTTGAAAAGGAACATATAAAGGTCAAAATTCCAATGTGATGAACCCGTAAGAGGCTCTTCTGCACATATTATCAGAGGGAAATATTAACCCATCCTGAGAGGTCTTATCAGTTAAAGACTTTCTGCTCACTTCCAAAGCAATCTCAAGTTTGTTCTTTGCCATCTAAATAATAAGGACATACATCAAAACCCCATTGTGCAAGGAATAGTACAATATATTAGTATGAAAGGGCCAACGAAGAAAGGAAGTTTAAAAAGGTTGATATCAATAACCTTAAGATCAGCATTTTCTTTCTCCAAAGTAGGTGTTACTTTCTTTGGGCTCTAAAGTGTCATCAGAATCCTTATCTTTCCCTCTTTGCAGCTCTAACTCCAGGTATCTTATCTCTGATATTTTAGCACTCAAATCACCATGTAGGTTTTTGATATCTATAGAAGCCTGCCAATAAAAAAAATGACGCAAATGTTTCAGGTTCCAAAATCAGGATCAATTAAGAAAATATCTACAAAATTCTTACATTAAGCTTATAACATCAATCTATAGATTACTATTCTGATGGGTAAAAATAAATCTGCTAAGAAAGTAAGAACCTACACATAGTATTTGATACAAAAGTTTATGTATCCAGATTTGATGTAGAAGAAGGGTGGAAACCAAAAAGTAGCAATTCCATAGCTATAATATATGATTTAAGTCCCAAACTCACTTTGTTCTCTTCCATGTTCAGCATACGAAGCTCCTCTAGTAAAGATTCATTAATCTTGAGCTTCTTTAAAATTAAACAACCAATAAAAATGTGAGAGAACAATAAAATTATTAGAAAAAAACAAGATTGAAAACAAAAAAATATAGGCATAATTATATTACTTAAGTAAAGAAACATACCTTGTAACTTTAGTTGAGTTTCTTCAAATTTATCTTGTTCCTTTTGAAGTTCCATCCTAAGTTGCTTTGGTTGTTGTTCATGATTGGCTAGCATTGCTGCCATGGACCTATTTTTCTCCTCAAGCAAGTCTGCAAGCTCCTAAAGGCATTCAGATATAATTTTCAGTCCGCAACATTCACATATAGGTTCAAACATAGGCGATGAGCGTAAAAGAAAGAAAATCAAGAAAGTAATAAAATTAGGGTTAGGGACAAGAAGGAGAGGTTACCCCATGCCCAGAGAGCAATAACCCTCGACTTCTTAATCTCGAAATGCTTGGGCTTCTTAGTAGAGGAAGAAGGAGCGGCACTGCTAGAGGCCTCACATTTGGGTGGGAAGAAGGCAGAGAGAACACGAGGGATGTTACTTCTACCATGTACTTCCCACCACTTGCTCCTCCGTCTGCCTATCCGTCGTTGCCTGCTTCACCTTCTTTGATTATGGTTTTAGGGATTTTGCGTAATCTAAGAGAAGATTGGGGAAAAACCAAAAAAGGCTAGCTAGTTTAGGAGATGATAGGTTGGGTTATTATCTAAGGTTGGGTCTAATTTGGGGTTAGGTAGTTCCACCTCACCAACAGCAATGTTTTATTCAAGAAAACATCGCTATTTCTATTTTATGACGTTTTATTGTTAAAACGCCGCAAAAAGTATTACAAATCGAACTTTTCCTGACGTTTTTTAATTGTTAGGAAAAGTCAATTTTGTTATTTTCTTGTAGTGAGTAGATAATATATTAAAAGGAATACCTTAAATTTAAGAAAATATAGACAAAAAAGGTGAAAACAATGTCCAAAAATTTGACTAAAATATTAAGTATGTAGAATTGGTGTTTCGTTAAAATATATAAAACAATGTAAATAATTCAAAATCTTAGAGTTTAGTTGTTGAAAATGACTTAGGTGAGTCTAAATCTAATGGAAGTTGCAATAAGGGAGGTTGAATTAAGAGAAAATTGAAAGAGGAAGTGGTAGAAATTCTATCATTAATGTTGTTTTGTAACATTACATTGCAGTTACAAGCGATTCTTACATGTGTTATACTTATGTTTTGTACACATTATCAAAATGAGTTATATTGATAGGAACACATGATCTACACATTGGCTACTTGAGATTTTTTATTAAAAAAGGTAAAAGTAGTATAAGAGAAACACGATTTAGTATTCATTAAGAACACAAGATAGATACAAAAGGGATATGTTGCTATATTAATTTAGTGAATAAACATAAAAATGATATAGAAGCAACATGAAATAAACATAGTGAGAGAATGGAATCATGTTATGATGGTCGTATTATAAAATTTTCAAAAGTCATTTTAATGCTAAGAAGAACATGACCTTTACATATGGACATGTTGAAAATATAATGGATATATGGAATCTTATTGTGCATGCATAAGTTTAGATTCCAATTGGTCCAATATGGGGATGTATCCAAAGTCACGTTTAACATACCTAAAATTAAATGCAAATACAGGGGCTATCAAAGCCTTATCCGTAGCTAGAGAGGATCATTCTAAGATCAAAGGCAAATCTATATTTTCCTTCGTGTCCAAAACCACAAATTTTATAGGGAAAATGAATTTATAAGCTCTAACCAACACATCCTCTATTGTACCCTTAAGATACTTAATTGATTTATCAACACACTAAAGGCTTATCCTAGTTCAGTTAGAGTAAACCAATCGTAATTTCTTAAACAAATTATAAGGCATCAAATTAATGCAAGCTCCTAGATCCATTAGTACCCTATTAATAAAGCTAAAAATATTACATGGAATAGTAAAACCCCCTGAATCTTTTATCCTCTAAGATAACTTGTTCTCTAAGCAAATTCCTTTGCTGCTATTGTTATTCTTGAAATTAAGGTAAAGACACTGATCTTTATTGTCTTGGATTGCTCTATGATATGTTTGGACAATTTCTCTATCAAAGAATACGTTAATCTGATCTATGAATTCTCATGATATATAGGTTTTACCCAAACTTAGAAATATTATGGATCGTAATAGTTAGGAATTCATGCTGCCCTAGCGCGTTCACGATGTGACCTAGTTTAATCCCATATATAATTCCAAATATTAAATCTTCCATCTTACTTACTTCAACATAACATAATATAGAAGCAAGGATATATTTTTGACCGGTTCCTGTTGATAACTTGTAACTTGGGCAGTAAATATGTTGGTACAGAAACTAGTTTGCTAGCTTTTTTTGGTGAATGCCTATTAACAGTTTTGTTTTAGTTAAAACTTAATTTCTGTATCATTTTAAATTGAAATTTATCTTTACTGTAGCTTAAAAGTTTGGTTGAATCAGGGTTTAAGGAATGGGAGTTTCTCATTGTAATTTCTGACAAATTAAGAATAGCAAAACTTGCTATAACTATGACATTTCCCAGAGATTCGTAGGGAAGTATACAGGCTCCACCACAACTGGGGAGACATTTGAAGTTTCCTACTAATATGATGATCTCGCGGATTTAAGCTGCTGGGGCGTTACCTGCAAAACACCACCATTTTCCCCACATATTTCACAGACGCGTGAACGAAGGGAAGTTGCAGTTTCGATTAAAATTACAGGAAAGGCATTTGAAACAAATGATCAATCGGTCATTAGCCAAACTATCACCCTTATATTGAAACTTCTTCGCGTCTGAAGCTGAAACTTGTTTTCGGTTTCCAGATAACCTTCATAATATTACGTAGGAAGACACACAGAAACTTATCTATAGCTAGATCCATTGCCTACGGCGTATAAATAAATCCCTCCAATGACAATGATCCAGCATAAATTCGCTTAATTGTAATTTCTGACAAATTAAGAACTTGCTATAACTATGACGTTTCCCAGAGTTTCGTAGGGAAGTATACAGGCTCCACCATTTGAAGTTTCCTACTAATATGATGATCTCGCGGATTTAAGCTAGCTGCTGGGCCGTTACCTGCAAAACACCACCATTTTTCCCACATATTTCACAGACGCGTTAACGAAGGGAAGTTGCAGTGAAATGAAAATCAAGTTTCAGTTTCATTAATTTTTGAATTACAAATTAAACAACGATTTTCCATGGCAAGGAGCTAGCAATGCGAACACACAAAACAAAACAGAAAAGTGAAAAATTAGTTCATGTCGTTTCAGCAAAAAATATGTTCGTTAAGAAATTTCCCCACCTATTCGTTGCTAGATATATCAGCTGCATTATTTCGATTAAAATTACAGGAAAGGCATTTGAAACAAATGATCAATCGGTCATTAGCCAAAATATCACCCTTATATTGAAACTTCTTCGCGTCTGAAGCTGAAGCTGAAACTTGTTTTCGGTTTCCAGATAACCTTCATGATATTACGTACGAAGACACACAGAAACTTATCTATAGCTAGATCCATTGCCTACGGCGTATATATAAATCCCTCCAGTGACAGTGATCATCCACCACAAATTCACTTAACTGTAATCGAAGGCTTCTCACTTCTCGTTTATCAAATTGATCTTCTATCAATTGTTTTTCCTGAAGAGCATGGAAAATTTGCAGCAACCGAATGGACAAAGGAACCAAGGAAATGGTGGTGAAGAAGCACCAAGGTTAATCCCGGAGAGAGGTGGAGTTTTGAAAAGCAGCTCCAAGAAAGTGGCTGAATTCGTTGTCGAAATTGTGAAACCAAGTCCCCATTCAAAACGTTCTGCAACCGTTTTCCCTTCTTCTTCTTAATTAATTTATTACCATTACCATTACCATTACCATTACCATGGCCTTGTCTTGTTCTGTCTTACACTGTACGTGTAGTTTTATTTGTTAATTCCTTAAACTTGCTTTATACAATATTAAGTTGTCAAGTGCCGTCTATATGTTTGTAGTACTGTTGTTTAAGAAATTAAGTTGATATCTATTGCAAATTAGTGATGGGTTGTTCTTTTTTACGGCTCCTACCACCTTGATAACCTTTAATGATGGATAAACTTCAAATTACATGCATTAGTTAATTCAAAAGATATTTAATATTTTCATTTGTTTATATACATGTTCGTCAAGCTACGACCATTTATTTTAAATTTTGTTAATTATAACTTTTCCACCGTTAGAAGGTTACAAAATATCATGCTTTGTAGTTCTAGACTAGCTTCCTTTATATTAGTTTATAGCATTTATTAATGAATTTAAGAGCCTTCATACCATATATAGTGCAAAGTTTAAGGCAAACAAAACTTACAAATGTGGAGACAAAATTATAAATTTCACATCTACTTTATTTGACACTCAACTTTGTTTACTTTTTAGACTAATATGAATGCTTCACTGGTGTTTAACAACTTTTCAGGGCTATTAGTCAACATATACAAGAGCCACTTAATTCTATTAGCTAGAGTTGCTTATTAAGCTAAATAGTTATGCTTAATTTTAAGTTTGAAAACAAATGATCATCCTTTCAAATATTTAGGCATATTCATAACTACTAAGAGACACATTTTTGGGATTATTAACGTATGTTTGATAATAAACATATAAGAATAAATCATTAGAGTAATGGGATCTATCTTTTACCGGCAAATTTAGAACTTATCAATTATGTTATCAATAACATGTATGTCCTCTATATTATCTTTGGCCTGGTAAGGATTCAAACTCTTTAGGAGTCAAAGTCTAGCAAATTGAAGTTTGGTTGCCTAAAGTTGAAGGATTTTGAAATCTTTCAATTCGAATAATTGGCAAGGTGATCATGGAAAAGAGGATTTAGATAATTTTCAAGGATCGATAAAGAAGCCCCTTGGGTTAAATCGGTTAAGTTATATTTCTTAAAAGGAGAAAGTTTTCTAAATGTGAAAACCAAAGCAAGCTGCTCCTAGATGATGACTCAACTTATAAGCCTGATGGACAAAATGTGCACAAAGATGAAATGAAAGATTAGGAATGGGAATTATTCTTAGTTTTAATATGAAAATTATTGTGGGGTAGGCTCTTTCTATAAGCTGCATGAGATATATAGCCTAAGGCATATGCTACTGGAATAATTTAAGGTTACAGAGACAATCTAAAGGAATGATTGGTCTTGTAATTAACTTCATACATGTCTTCGAAAAATTAGAAAACATACCAATTACAAACCAAACTCAAAAGATGGACCGGCTGTCCATGGTGATAGAAGGTGTAGTAGGCTGGGGAATTTTGGTGGTTAACGGCAGGAAACCATTATCCATAGGATAATGAGAGTTCTATAGGAAATAAAGCAGGCAATTGGATGCAGAAGAAGGGAAGACAGGCAACAATCTTAAAAAGATTTAAAGAATATGTGTAAGTTAAAATTTAGAGAGTGTCAAGTATAGAGCAACAAGAGAACAGACAAAGAAGACACAGATTCAACGATTAAGAACTGAAGAAGGCTAGACATTGCTGTAGGAATCAGCGTATAAACTGTGAAATCTATGTGAATGGGGGAGGTGCCGAGGGACGATCACTATGACGAGAGAATTTATGTATTGCTCCATTTTTTGGAGATTAAAATCTTCTTATTTAGTAGTTGTTTCTCACGCTGTCAAGAATAAAGTCTCCGATTCTTTTCCCAAGTCTGATTATCTTTATGGCTTTTTTTTAAGAAATTATCTTTATGGCTTTTAATGAATAAGACCATAATAATATTCTTTCGAAAGAAATCCTTAAGAAATAATTAGCTACTTAAATATAAATGATGATGCATCTACATATGTAAGCCTTAGGTAAATGCTAATTAAACTAAAAGTTGAAGAATTCCCAAATAAAAAAATTAAAACATAAAATTTATTAAAATAAAAGGTAATATCACATAACGTAAAGGAATGTGATTGAAAAAAAGAATATTGTCATTGATAAAAAAGAGAAGTAACATTGATGTAAATAATGATGCATGTTAAATGAGACAATGCTTTTAAAGCAGTTGAAGTTGTTCTCTCGAGGGGGTTACCAACATTTAGATTGATCCCTAAGCCATTGGCTCTAAAGTGAAGCTCTAGATAGGATAATGCACTTAAAAAGTTGTTTTTATTACTAAGGTCAGTTGGTACTGTTGGGACCCGATTTTTGGAACCGGACTCCAACAAAAAAAATGAAAAACGAAATCACAAATCGAAGCACCAAAACGAAAACCAAAGTGGCGGAAGTCAGAAGAATGGATCTCAAAGTCAAAAATGGGCCAAAATAAAGGCTAAACACAAATCGAAACGGAAGTCATAAAGTGGAAACCAAAGTCTGACATTCGAAAACGTGAATCTTAGAAAAACATCGCATTGGAAACCCTAAGGCACTCTCGGTCTAAACTCATCCAAATCGGTATAATTTTTTTTCTTTTTTTTTTCATTCTTTAATCAAGCAAATTCAAAGCAACTCAATTTCCCCTTTGGAAAACATCAAATTCCAATACCTCAACCCATACACAAAAAGCACTTCTATAATTCTCAATCACAATCAGAATTATCGGACCTCTTGCCCGAAACTCATATTATATTCAATCACATTCACAATCATATGCAATATATATACAAAACTATAATTCACTTTTCAAATCTATATACACATCCCTAATTTATTTACATACACCAAAGGAAAATACATCACCAAACAAAAGTGGTATTTTCAATCCATGATACAACATTAATCATAAACTAAAATACAAAGATACAAATATCTCCAAAAATACACAACATAAGCCAAAGCCCTCATTTTTACAAAAATCTAACTTCAATACATCATATAAATAACACACGGATGTCTTGACTTTCTTTCATCCAATCTCCTTTTTGATACCTGGAGATGGGAATGAAAGGTAAATAGTTATGCTTAATTTTAAGTTTGAAAACAAATGATCATCCTTTCAAATATTTAGGCATATTCATAACTACTAAGAGACACATTTTTGGGATTATTAACGTATGTTTGATAATAAACATATAAGAATAAATCATTAGAGTAATGGGATCTATCTTTTACCGGCAAATTTAGAACTTATCAATTATGTTATCAATAACATGTATGTCCTCTATATTATCTTTGGCCTGGTAAGGATTCAAACTCTTTAGGAGTCAAAGTCTAGCAAATTGAAGTTTGGTTGCCTAAAGTTGAAGGATTTTGAAATCTTTCAATTCGAATAATTGGCAAGGTGATCATGGAAAAGAGGATTTAGATAATTTTCAAGGATCGATAAAGAAGCCCCTTGGGTTAAATCGGTTAAGTTATATTTCTTAAAAGGAGAAAGTTTTCTAAATGTGAAAACCAAAGCAAGCTGCTCCTAGATGATGACTCAACTTATAAGCCTGATGGACAAAATGTGCACAAAGATGAAATGAAAGATTAGGAATGGGAATTATTCTTAGTTTTAATATGAAAATTATTGTGGGGTAGGCTCTTTCTATAAGCTGCATGAGATATATAGCCTAAGGCATATGCTACTGGAATAATTTAAGGTTACAGAGACAATCTAAAGGAATGATTGGTCTTGTAATTAACTTCATACATGTCTTCGAAAAATTAGAAAACATACCAATTACAAACCAAACTCAAAAGATGGACCGGCTGTCCATGGTGATAGAAGGTGTAGTAGGCTGGGGAATTTTGGTGGTTAACGGCAGGAAACCATTATCCATAGGATAATGAGAGTTCTATAGGAAATAAAGCAGGCAATTGGATGCAGAAGAAGGGAAGACAGGCAACAATCTTAAAAAGATTTAAAGAATATGTGTAAGTTAAAATTTAGAGAGTGTCAAGTATAGAGCAACAAGAGAACAGACAAAGAAGACACAGATTCAACGATTAAGAACTGAAGAAGGCTAGACATTGCTGTAGGAATTAGCGTATAAAATGTGAAATCTATGTGAATGGGGGAGGTGCCGAGGGACGATCACTATGGCGAGAGAATTTATGTATTTCTCCATTTTTGGGAGATTAAAATATTCTTATTTAGTGTTTTTATTTAGTAGTTATTTCTCACGCTGTCAAGAATAAAGTCTCCGATTCTTTTCCTAAGTCTGATTATCTTTATGGCTTTTAATGAATAAGTCCATAATAATATTCTTTCAAAACAAATCCTTAAGAAATAATTAGCTACTTAAATATAAATGATGATGCATCTACATATGTAAGCCTTAGGCAAAAGGTAAATAAACTAAAAGTTGAAGAATTCCCAAACAAAAAAATTAAAACATAAAATTTATTAAAAGAAAAGGTAATACCACATAACGTAAAGGAATGTGATTGAAAGAAAAAGAATATTGTCATTGATAAAAAAGAGAAATAACACTTGATGTGAATAATGATGCATGTTAAATTAGACAATGCTTTTAAAGCAGTTGAAGTTGTTCTCTTGAGGGGGTTGCCAACATTTAGATTAATCATTAAGCCATTGGCTCTAAAGTGAAGCTCTAGATAGAGTAATACACTTAAAAGGTTTGTTTTATTACTATGGTCATATTGAGACATAAGTCAAAAATAGGAAACAAGCATCTATTACTTGAACACTAAAAGTTGTTGTAGATCTCTTGAAGGATATATTGGAAGAGCATTGACATAGAGTACGATAACAAAGGCCAAAGAAACCCTCAACATCTTAGTGGTGGATCTCTTATAAAGGATTGAGGTTTTTTTACTTCAAAAGGACAAATTTACACCTACAATGAGGATCTAAATAAATGTGCAAACTAAAGAAATGTAGTTATAGAGCATAACCAACATTAGACTTAGAGGAAAACTGGCGTTGATCTTGTAGTGATTAATAAAGTGTTGAGAAATAAAATGTAAATGATGTTAGATTCATATAGGTGTCTGACGCTAGTCCTTTGCTAGATTTTTTGAATTGGAGAAATATACTTAAACTAGCATCAAAGTTCAACATGGATGTCATGCTTATCTTTACTTTATGCTTTAAAAGTTTTAAAGCAAAGTAGACATTGGTATTAGCCAAGACAAGTGACGAGAACGTGTTTTAATTATTTATTTCAAGTGATTATTTCCTTTTAGAACTTTAGTTTTATGGTTTCATGCATATAAAAGGCTTCCTTATGATTGTAATTGTCATATTATAATTATTATGTTTAATTAGAAACCTTATAAAGAACTTTTAGAGTAAATCTTCTTTTAGTTTCTCTAAAGAATTCAATCTTTTCAAGCTTGCCAATGGTAATAACACCCTATAATCTTTGGTGATTTATACCTTTCTCAGTATGTTTTCATGTTTTTATTCTCGAATTAATATCTAACGTTAGAATGATCCTTAGTGCTACCATATTGATATTAAATCTCATAACTCCTATTTGTGAGGATTATATCAGAATTTAGTATCAGAGTATAGTTCTATATTCAGGATTGCTCTTAATATCATTTGTCTGCATTTTTAATATTATTATATCTTTGTTTCGTATAATCAATATTCATTGTTTCTCTAATCATTCTTAAGATTCATTAAAGAATAAATTGTTCTTAATTTTAATTCCAAATTTATTGTATTTGAGTCTAATTAGGATCCATTAACTTAGTTTTCTTATTAATTGGCCTTCAGTCTTGATTTATCTATTTGTTTCTTATCCAATTTTGTTTCTTTGGGAGTATTTTAACAAGAGAAAATATTTAAACTAGCCTTCTTAATTTAGATTTTCTAGTTTGCAAAGAAATGTCAGTCAAGAGCATATATTATAAGCTTAATGAATCTTGTGAGAAACACATGTATGCAAGAATAATATAAAATCAAATTCAAATCATAAACGTTTCCAAAAACATGGAAATGAGTAAGGGAAAAAGTGTAGGTTAGACAATAAAAAACCACTCCCACATTCAGTGTTCTAATTAATGGTTAGCCCTTTATAACTATCAAAACAAGGGAACCTCATATCTCTATACTTATTTGCATTGGCTATAGAAGTCTTCAATAGATTGCTTCAAAGAATTATTGAGAGGACCAATCAATTCAAAGCTTGACGTTTAAAAGACTTGGAATTTTCAACCCTTATTTTATTGATGACTTAATTATGTTAGCAAATGTATACTCAATTTCCATCAAATCCTTCTTGTCAACTCTAAAAATCTTCACTAAACTTACAGGCTGGAAGTTAATTGCACAAAAAGTGCCATTTTCCTTTCAAGGAGTGCTAAGTATATGGAATATAATATCAGATCAGTCATAAGATTCAAGTCGTAGTAGTTACTAATGGTCTATCTTAGGGTTCCCATCTCTCGTTTGACATTGATATACAAGGTGTACTCTCTTCTTATTGACATAATCAAATCTAGAATCTCTTCATGGAATAGCAAGCACTTGTCCTGGTAAGGTACAACTCATCTCCATAAATGTATTTAGGTTTGCTTAGATGGCCCTTTTAGTATCTATCTCCAAAAAATTAGACAAATTTTTTAAGAATTGCTTATGAATAGGAACTCACTCACTCACAGGCAATGCAAGGATCAAGTGGTTTAAAATTTAAGCTTTAAGGATTGAGGGTGGACTCAATCTCATTCCTATTAGAACCCTGAATATCATCTTGATGATTAAAAGATTGTGGAGGTTATGCAAGGATAATCAGTCCATATGGTCTAGTTGGATTCATGATTATTACATTAAAGATATCTATATGGAGCAACAACTTTTTGTATGACAACTGGTTGTTTATAGGGCCTCCCCAGAATCAAACCTCTATGCCAATGCTAAAACCACTGATCCATAATCACATCTTAGTTGCAAAAGCTCTCACTGACAAGTGTCTATTTAATAATTTTCCTATTCCAAGTAATACGAGGAGAGAAATTATGCAAACTCATATTAATGTAAATGATGATAAGATCATATAAAGTCTATTAAGTTTTAGAAGCTCCATAAATCAATTGTGCAAGAAGTTCTTAAAAGGCAACATTGACACTATTCTTTAGAACAAAGTGGTATGGCGTAAACATCCAAATCCTCAAAATATCATAGTTGGCTATGAAATCAAAGCTTCCAATAGTTGACAAGCTGTCTAAATTCTTATAATTTCCTAACTGGTGCATCTTATGTAATCAAGCTAAAGAAAATTTGCAACATCTATTCTATCAATATGAGTTCAATGGGAAGACCTGGAGACAACTTCTACAGAAATGTCAAGTATCTGATCCACTAAATAGCTGAAGTGAAATAACTAAGTGTTGTTCTACCATTAGGCATCAAAGTAGTATTGTTAGATGGGGCTTTTGTATTGCATTGACGTTCAATGTAGCTGCAATTTGGGATAAGAGGAATAGAAGAGTTTTCTAAGATATAACTCAAGACTAAGAAACCTTTCAAAACAAACTGATGCAGAGAATTAGACTCTATATTAGCATCTTCAAGGATAGATTTGTGGACATGAACTACTTTAACAACATATGGAACATATGATTTCCTTACTTGTGTAAAGAGATGATCAATTTGATGTAATTCTGCTTAGTTTCATAGCTTGATAACTTCTTCTAAGGAGTTTGCGCAATTAGATGAAAGAACTCTATCGTAACTTACATTCCTTTTGGCTTAATTTAATCCGATTCAATTCTTATCTCCATAAACTCTTGCTCCTTAAATATATAATTTGTCAGGTTTAGCATAAGCCTCTCTAAGAATCTAATAGGTGAATTAAGTGCCACATTTTTCTCTATCATCATTAGATCAGAGTTAATCCTCTATAGATCTATGAGTTTAGATCTAGTAGCTTTTAGCTTTTAGACACATCTACAAGTTTATGAGTCCTTCACCCTAATATTAAAGACCTCTAATTACTATTCCCATAAAGTTTGGATGCTTTAGTAAAGAATTGAAGAACCAAAAAGGTGCTCTTCTTTTTTTAGGAGCGTCCTTAGTTTGAATTCTAATTAGTGTGTGATTTGAGGTGAGTAAATTCGCAAATCTAGCAAAACTAAGTGTGTAACTGTTAACGAAGCTAAATTCACCAAACATATAACAAGATACTTTTAGAGAAGGCTATTTTCCTAAGTATTTATTATTCTAAGTAAAACATTACTGATGGAGAACCATAGGCATGTGAAAGACAAGAAGAGAAGCATACATGGTTTGATCCGCCTCAAAGAAGCTTAGGACAAGACTTGCATGGACATAAGTTGGCAGAAGGAGACTTAGGAGCTAAAATTGGATCACATTTGAAGTTTGAATGTGCAAGGCAAGGGGATGAACGAAATTCCCATAGCAAAGGCTCAACATTCAAGTCTAATATTCCTAAAGATCAATTACAAGATGTTGGAAGCCCAATAACAAGAGGTAGGGCCAAAGCAATGAAGCAAGTATTGAATTGTTTGATCCAAGACCTTCAAGAGATAGAGCCCATGTTGTTGAGTGAGATTGCATCTCATAAAGGTCCAAGAGGCATTGTTTTACTCCTCAAAGCCTAACATGAAATGTTCAAAGGCCCTTATTGAGTCAAATTGGAAGAAGTCACGTAAAATCCCATGTGACAACCATGTGCCACTTAAAAATAAGGAGAAGGATGTGCTCCATAAGGTCCATTATGTTTAGATCATGTTTTAATTAGTTTCCTTTTTGTTTTCCTTGAAATAAGGTCACCTAGTCAAAACCTTTTCTAAGTTTATTTTGTTTCCTTTTATTTTAGGGGTTGATTTGTTTCCTTTTATTTAGTTTCTACCTTAGGACATTAATTTAGAAAGTTTTTCCTATAAATAGGCACCCTCTATGTACTTTAAGGAGATTGATTCAGAAATAATATTGAGTATTATTCAGAGCATTTTTTCTTTCTTTGTATTTTTTAGAATACTTGACTTATCAAAGGTGTGGTCTTCCTTTGTGGTGTCCCAAGGCTAAGGTTCTAAGAGATAAGTTCTCTTAGGGTTCTTTCCATTGATCAACATTCCTCTAACCCCCTTTTCTCTTTATGTTCTGTTTCCATCTCTTAAATTTTGTTTCTTATGATTTCGTGTTTTGTTTGATTCTACCCATTCTTAGGCATATCCCTATCTTGCTGAAGATTCTCTAGGACAAGTTCCTATTGGGTCTCACATCATTTGGTATAAGATCTTTGGTTGCTAGATTTTAAATTGATATCCTTTTGTGTTGTTTATTTTCGTTCTCCTTCTCTATCCGTTTTTCATCCATTGTTTCGTTCACTTTTTGTTTGAGTTCTTGGCTGATTAGTAGGTGTTTCTTAAGGTTCAAAATCTTTTCTTTCTCCTTGTTTTGGAGTCATTCCAATCCTAGCTTTATATAGCAAGTTACACTAAGTTGAAATTTAAGAGTGTCCACCTTCTGAATACTGCTTCACATTTTTTTGTTTCCATATTTTTTTCTTGAAAACTTTAAATTATCTAAAAAAGAAGAAGAAGAAGAAGTCCAAAAAAAAGAAAAGAAGAAAAGGAAAGGAAAAAAACAACAAAAAAGCAAAAAAGATCAGAGTGTGTTCTACAATTGCTAGAGAAGTGGAGTCCAAGTTTGCTACTTTCCTAATTGCAATCAACTAAAGATAACATCTTTCCTATTGATTGAACTTGAATTGCAAGTACTTTCCTATTTTGTATTGTTTGGAACTTGCTTACTTTCCTATTTGCTTCACTTTCTTATTTCAATTACTTTCCTATTTTTCCTTTAGTTTCCTATTTTATTTCTTGCCTCATTCATCTTTCTTTAGCTTCAAGTTTGTGACTTTCCTTCAAGTAACCATTTAATTCATTCCTTATGCTATTTTCCCTTACTTTGTTCCCAAGTTTCTCCACTTTCCCATCATTTTTCTTTCCTAATAAAGAAAGACGGGCTCGTATTTGACAAATTTCGAGTAACCTCCAACCTTTCATTTTACTCTTAGTGCTAACTTCCTTTTTTTTGTTCTCTTGCTTTCATAGTTGCTGAGCCCTCTTTTCCCTTCAACTCCCCTTCCCTTTTGCATATTTGCCTCCTTTGCTTCTTCTTCTTTATTTTACACACATTATTTCCGCTTTTGATTCTTTGAGAATTTTATTTTGGGATTCTAGTCTTGGCTGACATTTGGTTTGATTGCTTCTATTTAATTGTGTCTTGTTTCAAATAATGATACTATAGAAAGCAACTTGAGTATCAAATAATGATACTATAGAAAGCAACTTGAGTGGTAAAAGGAAAAAGTGTTTGCATTATAGAAAAAGCCAATTTTTGTGTGGTACACGAGTTATTTGGCATCTGTTGAGTGTATACACACGAGGTTGAGTGGTTAGGTCCATATTGTTTTTTGTTTACAAACATTTTGCAGTTCATAAACATGTCTCAAGAAAAAGAATCATATGAACAAGATCTCAAAGTCTTTATGAAGGCTATGCAAGATCAATTCCGAAGGTTGAATGCTAGGTTGGATGACATCCAATCCACATCAAACTCCAAAGGTCCTAGAAAGATGTTCTATGAAAAAGATGAAGATGTGCAATTCAAGGATAAAGGCCCAAACATTAGGAGAGGTAGATATGCTCTTGATAACACAAAATTGAAAATCCCTTTTTTTAAGGAAAAAATGATCCTGAATTGTATTTAGAGTGTGAGAGGAAAATAGAACATATATTTGTGTCGTACATATAGTGAAGAGAAAAAGATAAAACTTGTTACTGTTGACTTTTGTGATTATGCCGTATTTGGTGGGATCAATTGCAGATAGTTAGAAGGTGGAATCTTGAAAGACTAATCTACACATAGCAAGAAATGAAATCCATCATGAGAAAACACTTTTTCCCAAGTCATTACTATCGAGACTTATTCAAGCAGCTACAAAGATTGAGGCAAGGATCTATGAGTGTTGAAGAGTAACACTAAGAGATGAAGATCATTATGATTAGGGCCAATGTTGAGGAGGACATGGAAGCTACCATGAGGAGATTTCTTGATGGTTTGCGCCTTAAAATTGCTTTCATTATAGAGATGCAAAATTTCCTTGACACGGATGAGTTGTCACATAAGGCCATTATGGTAGAAAAGAAATTAAAGATCCAAAATGGTGCCGGATCGAGTTCCTAGAAGAAAAGATGGAAGGAGTCTAAAAATTCCTTTAAATCTAAAGGAGACATGAAGCTAAAGGAGGAAAGTAGGCCTACATTCTCTACTCCAAATCCTAAGGGTAAAAATGACTCAAAACCCTCATCTTCTTCTACTCCTTCTTATAAAGTTAAATGCTTTAAATATCAAGGTTTTGGTCATATTTCTTCTCCATGTCCTAACAAAAGAACTATGATTTTGCTTGAGAATGGTGATGTTGCTAGTGAAAGTAGTGACAGTGATGATTTTGATGATGTGCACCCACTGAATGATGCTTTAGATTTTGATTATGATGCTAAGGTTGGTGAAGCCCTTATGGCTAGGCATGCTCTTAATATCCAACCAAAAGAAGATCTTGAATAAGAGCAACATGAGCACATCTTTCATACAAGGTATCTCATTAATGGTGAAGTTTGTAGCATGATCATAGATGGTGGAAGTTGTACCAATGTTGCTAGCATGTCTAGTTTTTTTTCCTTTATTGTAGGACTTCAATAACTTATTTCTGGAGGAGATTCCCGATGGGTTGCCCCCTTTTAGAGGCATTGAGCACCATATAAACTTCCTTCTCGGAGCTTCACTTCTGAATAAGCCTACATATAGAGCTAATTCGGAAGAAACTAAAGAGATCCAAAGATAAGTTGAAGGACTTATGGAAAAGGGCTTTGTGAGAGAAAGCTTAAGCCCATGTGCTGTGCTAGTTATACTTGTTCCTAAAAAAGATGGCAAATGGAGAATGTGTGCT
The DNA here is from genome assembly GCA_026284465.1 of Erythroxylum citrifolium. Classification (NCBI taxonomy): domain Eukaryota; kingdom Viridiplantae; phylum Streptophyta; class Magnoliopsida; order Malpighiales; family Erythroxylaceae; genus Erythroxylum; species Erythroxylum citrifolium. Next base: position 71,286,831 of record JANKOE010000205.1, on the reverse strand, counting down.
GACTGCAGAGCCATCAATAAAATCAGGGTGAAATATCGTTACCCTATCCTTCGTTTAGATGATATGCTTGATAAGTTACATGGCGTATATATATTTTATAAAATTGATCTTAAAAGTGGGTACCATCAAATTCACATAAGAAAGGGTGATTAGCGAAAAACTACATCCAAAACTATGTTTAGGTTGTAAGAGTGCTTAGTTATGCCTTTTGTCTTGACTAATGCACTTACTACTTTCATGAGTTTGATGAATCATACGTTTCACCCTTTTATTAGAAAGTATTTGGTTGTCTATTCTGATGATATTTTAGTGTATTCTAAAGGTTTAGATTATCATATGAAACACTTTCATGATGTGTTTGGACTTTTAAGAGAGAATAAGCTTTATGCCAATTTGGAAAAATGTTCCTTTTGTGTGGATAATGTTGTGTTTCTTGGTTTTATTGTCGGTGCTAAAGGACTTCAAGTTGATGAAGAGAAAGTGAAGGCAATTAGAGAATGGCCAACTCGTAAGAATGCTAATGAAGATCAAAGCTTCCATGACTTGGCAAGCTTCTATAGGAGATTTGTGAAGGACTTCTCTACTATTGTTGCCCCTTTGAATGAATTGGTAAAAAGGAATGTGATTTTTAAATGGGGTGATTCACAAAAGGTTGCTTTTAAGATCTTGAAAGAAAATTTGACCAATGCTCCTCTTCTTATTCTTCCTGATTTTTCTAAAGTTTTTGAGGTTGAATTTGATACTTCTGGAATAGGCATTGATGCTATTTTAATGCAGGATTCTAACCCATTGCTTATTTTAGTGAAAAACTAAGTGGTGCTGCTTTAAATTACTCCACTTATGATAAAGAGTTGTATCCTTTAAAAAGGTCTTCAGAGACTTGGCAACATTACTTGTGGACAAAAGAATTTATCATTCATTCTAATCATGAGTTTGAAATTTCTAAAGTCCTAAGGTAAACTGAACAAGAGACATACTAGGTGGCTAGACTTTATTTATACTTTTCCTTATGTTATTAAACACAAACAAGGGAAAGATAACATTGTGGTTGATGCTCTTTCTAGGAGATACTCTCTTCTTACCTCTGTGTATGCTAGATTACTTGTTTTTGAGATGTTGAAAGGCATGTATGAATCTGATTGTGACTTTGCATAAATTTGGAAATCTCGTGAAAAACATGGTATTGACAATTTCTATGTATTTGATGGATTTATATTCAAAAAAGATAAACTTTGCATTCCATCTTGCTCTATGCAGGAATTACTTGTTATAACACATGGTGGTGGATTAATAGGTCACTTTGGTGTTGAAAAAACTTTAGCTCTTTCGCATGAACATTTTTATTGGCCTAACATGGGAAAGGATGTTGTTTCTGTTTGTGCTAAATGTATTACTTGTAGGCATGCAAAATATAAGGTTCAATCATATGGTTTATATTCTCCCTCGCTCATCCCCTCTCATCGTTGGGTTGATATATCTAAGGACTTTGTGCTTGGATTGCCTAGATCATCTAGTGGAAAGGATAGCATCTTTGTGGTGGTTGATCGATTTAGAGAGACGGCTCACTTTATTGCTTGTTCTAAAACTAATGATGCTATTCATGTTGCTGACTTGTTCTTCAAAGAGGTTGTAAGATTGCATGGTTTGCCAAAGACTATTATGAGTGATAGAGATGTGAAATTTCTTATTCACTTTTGGAGAACCCTATGGAATAAACTTGACACTAAACTCTTGTTTTCTACTATTGCACTTCCTCAAATGGATGGTCAAATTGAAGTGGTAAATAGAACTTTGACAATATTGTTGCGTACGATCATCCAAAAGAACTTGAAGAATTGGGAAAAGTGTCTCCCACACATTAAGCATGCTAGTCATTCTTCTACTCAATTTTCTCGTTTTAAGATTGTTTATGGGTTTAATCTTTTAACTCCTTTAGAAATTCTTTCGTTGCCTTTTAATGAGTTTACTAACCTTGTTGGTGTGAAAAAGGTTAAATTTGTGCAGGAGTTGAATGCTAAAGTTAGAGCCAACATTGAAAGGAGAAACGAACAATATGCAAAGCAAGCCAATAAAGGTTGAATGCGTGTTATATTTGAACCTAGTGATTGGGTTTAGGTGCACTTGAGAAATGAGAGGCTTCCAGAACAAAGGAAATCTAAGTTACAGCCAAAAGGAGATAGCCATTTTCAAGTTTTAAAAAGGATTAATGATAATGCTTATAAAATTGATTTACCTAGCTTTTATGGTAATATTAGTGCTACATTCAATGTATCTGACTTATCCCTCTTTAATACTGCAGATTCGAGGACGAATCCTGATAGGCTTCGCAAATGAAGCCACGCTCTTACCTTATCCCTTAAAGAGAATGGAAAAAGGTGGAGACGAATGGCATCAAGAGTGACTCCATTCATTTTTAAAAGTGTCACAAAATTTAAGGAAGACTGTTAAATGCATATTTGGGTCTTCGACAGGTGACCCTCCAAACTGTGACTGCTGAACTATAGAAATAAGAGTTGGTTTCAACTCAAAATTATTTGCTTCCACAGCTGGATTCTAAATCCCCGAACTGTTTTCTTGAACTCCTGGCTTTGCATAATCACGGAGCCTTGGTCCTACTCCTTCTACCATTGTATTGCTACTGCTGGCAGTTGCCACCTTCTTATTTTCAAACCTCTGTTTCTTCCTTCTGTCGTATGTTCTCTCGATCTCAGGATCAAATGGGGCTGTGAAAGTAAATTGCATATAAAACTCAGTTCACCACTGCGCGAGAAACACAAACGAAAGTGAACAAATTAATATACAAAGTAAATACAAATAAACCTATAACAAAAATAGAATTAAGTAAAACTTAGTCAACTTTGTTCAGAAAAATTCAATATTTGACACAAGTCCCTGACAACGGCACCAAAAACTTGATAGGCTCCACAAGTGCACAGGTTTAGTTGCAGCAATCAAGTGTTGATCCACAAGGACTAGGTCAAAGTATTAAATTTATACTTTATAAATTTGCTAAGCAATCAAATATGAAAATTCAGTTGTTAAAGAAGTATTAATGCATGATTAACAGAATTTGAGCTAATATTCTAGGAATTCATCTCAACAAAGAAATCATGTAATCTCTATGAAATAAAATATTGATCCATGTACATTAACCCACTCTTATCAATTAGTTCTTTCGAAGTAATTAACGTGTCGATTCCAATTTTCAAATCAGTTTCCTAGATCAAAAATCAAATCCAACCCAGTGAACATAGTGGTTAATTTTGAGTACTTCTAATTATGAATTCTATTTCTAGATATTCTTTCAATTAAGTCTAATTTAGCAATTCAGACATTAAACATCACTTTTCAGTACTTAGTTTAAAATTTGTTATTATTCAACAAGAAACCCTAGATTAGAAAGATTAAATAAAAATTAGACAAAATTACTTTACTGAAATTAAGTCAACATTGAATTTAAAGACATAAGGTTAAATACATAAATCCCAAGTTGAAACAAACATCCTAGAATAATAAAATTTACAGACTCATGACTGAATTCGACCTAAAAGTAAAAAAATTATAAACATGAACATTAAAGATAAATAGTAAATGGGAAGAGGAGGAAAAGGAACTCCAATTGCTTTTTGAATCTTGGTCTCTCAATCTCTAAGTTTTTCTTCTTCTTTGATTCTATTTGGCTTTTCTTCTCCTTCTTGAATATCACTCTTCATTCTCCCTAGCCAAAAGTTCCCCCCTTTTTTTTTCAGCAATTACTCTTTTAATCCCTGAAACTGTCATAAATAACCGTTATACATAGTTCATGTGATTTGACATGGTTAGACCGTGTTTCTTTCCGATCTGGTTATGCATTCTCGCTTCAAAAGACACAATCCGTGTGATTTGACACGGGTAGACCATGTATTTCCCCAAAACACCTACAAATACCAAGAACAAAGGAGCAGTACCAGATTCACAAAAACTAAAGGCAATTCAACATCATTTAATACAAAAACGATGACAAAATAGAGCTAAAGCATATCAAGAAAAACAACTTACCAAACTCCCCTATGCTAAACTTTTGCTTGTCCTCAAGAAAATTAAACTTAAATGCAAAATCAAAGGAACAAATAGAGCTCAAAAGTCATAGAGGGAAGAGTGCAAGTTCAAACAAAACAATATGTTGCATCTCACTGAATCAAATACTCACTCCAAGTAATGAATCATCACTCACTATCTCTACTAAGCTTAGCTCAAAGATTCAATTGAACTAAATCCTAAAAGATATTCATCAGCATCTTTAAATCGATCGGGACTCAACGGAGTGTAAATATACATTTAAAAAAAAATTAGGATCATCCCCCTATCATCCCCTCCGTCTCAAAGGAGTGCTTGGTGACAAATTTATTAATCAATTTTATGATTTCCCAGTAACACACACCTCAAAGGGGTACCTCATTAGGTATTTCCCTAGTAGCATGCATCTGAAAGGGGTACTAAAGACCAATAACACCCTTAGTTGTTCAAGTCATTAAATGGCCTAAAAAGGGACTTAACTCTCCCAATTGCTAGCTTCTCCATACATAAGCCACTTAAGGAGCACAAATGTCGTGTCATTCATGCTGGCTAGAATTGGTATACCGAAGGTTTCTGACTGCACGGAAATTGTAACGACCCAAAAGAGGATATTCCTCCCAATACTAACGACTCCATCCATTTAAGAACGTAAAGGAAGATGGTGCCATTCCACCAACTTCAGCTAGTATTGGTATTCAAACAGGTTGCCATTTTTAAAAGCACAAGAAGATATGTAAAAACGAGCCAAGCAAGCAATTCTCTAATAATAAAATAGAAACAAAAACGGGTCGCTAATGAAGATAAATTAGTTAGTCCCTTTCGATTTAAAGACCTAATTAAAAGAATTTGGATAGAAGGTTAATTTATCTCGGAGCTAAACCTAGTTATGAACGGGCTTCCACTATTACTACGAAGTTCATAATTGAAAAATAAAGCAACAAAAATAATAAGATAAAACAAAGAGAAATATTTGCAAAGAAACATACAGAGACATAAACAAATAAACTATGATACTCGAGAAGAAAATAATTAAAAACAAAGTGCAAACAAACATGCAAAACAAAACAAACACAGATATTTACAAAACAAACACAGTGACAAAAGAACAAAAGAACTAACTCCCCTATGCTGGAACGAAACATTGGCCCCAATGGAAAGAGTAAGGGGAGAAAGTAATTACGGAGAAGAAGGGGGAGGCGGAGTGGTACCTGGAGATGAACATGACTGATGCCACGAGTTGAAGGCGGTTGTCATATCCTGATTGTGAGCATTATGAGTTTCAACTAATTACTACAAAGTGGTCTAATTAACACGAAAGTGGAAAGAATATCCCCAAAATGATGGAGATAGTGACTTTGATCCGTAACTAAGGCACAGAGAGCTGCTTGTTCAATTTGGATAGGATAGGGTTGGTAGGAGGAGGAAGGCATTGATGTCGATTGGGTGGGAGGAGGTGGATAAGAATCTAATGGATGAGGAGTGGTGTGATCGAGTACAGGCATCCAATGAATATTGGATGGGTCACTAATAGTGGTACGATCCGGACACGGTAAACAAAACTTGACATTATTGGGGTAAACCTAACAACGGTGTCCTCGTACCGATCGATGCATATGCATAGATTCTAGAGCTAGGTAATCAAGTCACTCAGAACCTTAAATAAGAAAGTCTTCATTCTCAAGGGGATCAAAGCCAAAAGCTAAAGCAATGGGGGTAATTAAAACATCGATAGAAATTTCTCCATTAGGTTGAAGAGCGAGACGTAGAAATTGAGACGCTGGGAAAGAAACGACATCAACAGGTTCACCAAGGTGCATAGCTTATAAAAATACAATTCAGGGGATTGAACAATGTTTGTGCTGTCTCCTCGAGCAAAAATCCCACTAGATAAAATGCGATGAGTATAACAAAGGCAGGGGTTATAACAAAGGATTTTTAATGCAAGTGGCCTTTAAAGAGCTGGGGTTATAGCTCGGGCCATCAGCAATTCGAGACCAAAAATGAAATCTGTTAAAACCAGGGGGAACCCTATGATGAATGATGTCTAAACCGGTAGGCATGGAGTAAATGGCATTAAATTCATCTAAGGTTAAAGTGTGTCGGCGGCCTAAAAGTTGAAAGGAAATCTTTCTTACTTGATAATCTCGCCCATTAGTAACTTTAACAGAAATGGTACTAAAAAATTGCAGGGTTATGTTTGAATATGTGGGGCACCTCTTATCCAGAAAATTCCGCAAACCAATAGCCTCAAACAGTCTATAAATATCAACTAATAAATCCAAGTCACTCAAGGTATCCTCATCATAATACCTAGTTGCAATTAGAGGTCAATCCTTCAAGTTTTCGTTTCTAGCACACTTATCGGTATCAGATAAACCAAAAGGATTGGAACTACCTAGTCATCGTCGTGGTCGAGACGATTGAGCAGGGGTGGTGCTAGATTTGCCAAGTGTTAGACAACTCCTCTTAGGACCCATTGGTGAAGGAGGTGACGACGAGAAGAAGATGGAGAAGATGGAAAGAATAGAGAATAGGTAAAAAATTAGATGAAAATGTGTTTTGGGGGATAAAGGTGAGGTTGAAGATGATGATAGAGTGAATAATAGAGAAGACGAGTTCTAGGGTTAAGAAGTTGAGACACGAAAGAGGGAGAAATGAAATTGAAAGAATGAGAGAAAAGAGAGAAAACATTAACGAAGATGGAAGCTGAAGAGTGTTACACGATCATGAATTCACACAGGTATACCGTGTGACTTTCGGGTGGGAAGTGAATGGAAGGCTGAGCGTCACACGGTCCGTGTTAATGTACACAATCAGACCGTGTAACTTTTAGGGGAAAATCAATTTTCCTGATGGAAGTTACACAGTTCGTGTAAATATACACGGTAAGACTGTGTGAATTTCGAGTGAATTCATACGGGTATACCGTGTAAGTCACTGAACTTTTTTTTATCAAACAAAATAAAATTTTGTACAAACTTGAAATAACCAACGAACTTTAGCAAAATGTGTATAAACAAAGCTCATTAAATGGTGTGAGCAAACTGGTAAAGTATATCAGCATTGTCGCGGTTCAGAAAGTGCCAAAGTTGTTGTGGCACCTAATGGATGTCCTGCAAAATAAGGCTTCAGGCGCTGTCCATTGACCTTGAAGGCTCCAAAAACTTCACTCCAAACCTCGACTGCACCATGTAGAAACACTTTTAGAACTCGAAATGGACCAGATAGTCTAGACTTTAGTTTACCTTGAAAAATACGAAGACGAGGGTTAAATAACAAAACTAAATAACCTTCTTCAAACCGCTTCTTGGTAATATGTTTATCGTGCCACAGCTTGGTCTTTTCCTTCTACAGGCGGGAACTCTCATAAGCTTCCAATATTAAAATGTCCAACTCATTCAATTGCATTGATCTCTTTTCATTAGCAGATTTCATGTCAAAGTTTAAAGTTTTGACAGCCCAATAGGCTTTGTGTTCTAACTCCACTGGTAAATAACATGCTTTGCCAAACACAATCCTATATGGTGTGGTACCCAAAGGTGTTTTAAAAGCTGTCTTTGCTAAAATACCCTTGATCAAGTTTTAAAGACCAGTCCTTCCTTGACTTATCAACTGTCTTTGCTAAAATACCCTTGATTTCTCGATTAGAAACTTCAACCTGCCCACTTGTTTAAGGGTGATAAGGTGAAGTAATCCTATGAAAGACACCATATTTTCGTAAAAGATTCTTGAGGGGCTTATTACAAAAGTGGGTACCATTGTTACTCAAAAAGGCTCTTGGAATTTCGAAATGAGTTAATATATGTTCCTTTAAGAACTTGATTACAACTTTAGCATCATTCGTGGAAGTCACAACTGCCTCTACCCATTTCTAAACATAATCCACTGCCACTAAAATGTAGAGATTGTTATAGGATTTAGGAAACGGAACCATAAAGTCAATTCCCCAAACATCAAACAATTCGTCCTCCAATATTCCAGTTTGGGGAATCTCAGCTCTCTTTGGTATGTTACCCATCCGCTGGCAATTATCACATGTAGCTACATATTCCTTTACATCACGAAACAAAGTAAGCTAGAAAAATCCTGCTTGGAGAACCTTGGCAGCTGTCTTATCTGGACCGAAATGACCATCATAAACTATCGAATGACAATGATAAAGAACACTCTGGACCTCATCTTCAAGCAAGCATCGTTGAAAAATACCATCTCCACAATATTTATATAGTAATGGTTCTTCCCACACATAATATTTGGCATCAGAGACAAGTTTCTTCTTCTGCTGATAAATGATCTCTGGTGGGAATAGTCCACAAATGATGTAATTAACCAAATATGCATGCCACAGTGTTACAAGAGATGATATAGCCAATAGTTGTTCTCCTGGAATAGAATCATCATTCGCACAGTCTTCACTAGGAACAGTAATTCTAGACAGATGATCGGCTACCACATTCTCAGTACCATTTTTATCCTTAATTCCTATGTCAAATTCTTGCAATAATAAAACCCATTGAATAAGACGTGGCTTGGAGTCCTTCTTCTTCAATAGATGCCGAATAGCTGCGTGATTTGTAAAGACAACAACTTTAGAATTAATTAGGTAAGACCTAAACTTTTCAAGAGAAAAAATAACAGCTAAAAATTCTTTTTCTGTGGTGGCATAGTTGATTTGAGTACGACTAGTGTAGTTTCTTTGTCCTAAAACAGCTCCTAAAGCGTGATCACTGGCATCACACATCACTTCAAATGGAATATTCCAATTAGGTGCTTGCGTAATTGGAGCTAAAACTAAAGCATCTTTCAACCTGTAATAAGCCCTCAAACAATCCTCATTAAATTCAAAAGGTACATCCTTGACAAGTAAACGTGTTAGAGGTTTTTTTATTTTAGAAAAATCTTTGATGAATCGTCTATAAAAACCAACATGTCCAAGAAAACTTCTCACACCTTTGACGGAAATAGGTAGGGGCAATTTTTCAATTACTTCCACTTTTGCTCTATCAACTTCAATACCTTTACTAGAAACCAAATGACCCAGTACAATCCCCTCTTAGACCATAAAATGACACTTCTCCCAATTTAAAACTAAATTAGCTTCTTCACATTTTTCCAACACTTTTGACAATTTTTTCAAACAATCATCAAATGACAAGCATAAACAGAGAAATCGTTTATAAACACTTCCATTATGTTTTCAATAAAATCAGAAAATATGGCCATCATACAACGTTGGAAAGTGGCAGGGGCATTACAAAGACCAAAAGACATTCTCCTATAGACAAAGGTACCATATGGGCATGTAAAAGTGGTTTTTCCTGATCTTGTAGGTGAATGAGAATCTGGAAGAAACCCGAATACCCGTCAAGCTAACAAAAATGAGAGTTCCTAGCAAGTCTTTCTAACATCTAGTCAATGAAGGGAAAGGGAAAATGATCTTTTCTAGTTGCAGAATTCAACTTACGGTAATCGATACACATTCTCCACTCGGTGACAGTCCTAGTTGGAATGAGTTCATTCTTTTCATTTATCACTACTATCATCCATCCATTTTTAAGAACTACATGAGCTGGACTAACCCACTTACTATCCAAAATAAGATATATTATGTCAGCCTTAAGCAATTTCAAAATTTCCTTTTTGACCACTTTCTGTATACTAGGATTTAATCTCATTTGATGTTCAATAGTGGGCTATGGTCATCCTCCATTAAGATTCTATGCATGCACACAGAAGGATGAATTCCTTTAAGATCATCTAAAGAATGACTTATGGCCTTTCTATGCTTTCTTAAAATGCTAACAAGTTTTTTTAGTACCAACAGCATCTAAGTTAGCATTCATAACCACAAGATACGTAGAATCAGGGCCCATAAATTCATACCTTAAATTGGAAGGAAGAGGTTTGAGTTCTACCTCAGGTGCTTTCATTTAAGTTTGTTGATCCAGTTCTAGAACTTCAAACTGCTCCTCTTTAGCCTTATAATTTGTAGGGAGATTTGCTAAATCTTTAGCAATCATGGCCACTTTTGGAATCTCATCACTCAATGTTCTATTAGTAATTAAACAATGCTCAAGAAAATCTTCTGAATGTTGGTTAGACAAATGGGTATTTACAATAGAATCAATGATACCAATTCTACAACAATCATTAGACAAGCTCAAAAATTTAGTAGTTTTTGAAAGATCAAACTGAACACAATTCTCACCATTCTCAAAATATAATTTGCCATTTTTCACATCTATTTGACATCCTGTGATAGCCAAAAATGGCCTCCCAAGTATGATGGGGGTGCGGGTGTGTTAGGACCCGATCTCGAAACCCAACTACTTAGTCCGAAACCCTCATATCGAAACAAAAACGAATAGAATCAGATGACAAAATGCAGACTTTTCTAGCGAAAACAAACGAAACGAACGGATCGAATCACTTTGGTCACCAAAAGTCCAAAGTGACAAAAATCGACAGTGCAAAGCGAAACAAAGCGAAAAGAAGAACAAACGAACGGATCACAAATTGAAGCCCAAATCCGACATTCGACATCCACGAACAGAACCTTTTTGAAACAGCGTCATGTTGGAAACCCTATACTAACTTGGTCCGAAAATTCCGATATAAATTTTTTTTCCTCTTTATACAAAACCATTCCAATTTCCCTTTTGGAAATCATCCTTAATCAAACTCAATTAATAAATTTCTTCTTAATCAAATCATACATATCCCATAATTTCATCCATAAGTCAAATTCTTATCTCATTTATAACAAAACCTATTTAAATTCTTACTTTGTCATAACCCGATTTTATCGAAAATCGGGCAGCATAACGGCTGTATTTTGAACAGCCCAAAAAAATCTGCAAAAGAATTTACACACTTCTATAATTCCCAAACACAACTCATAAGTATCGAACCTCCCGTCCGGAAACCAAAACACCAGCAGAACACACATCTATACCTAACACTTCAAATTTCTCAACCCAAAATTTCATACTCAAATCCACAATTCAAGTCACAAATCATATACCATTCCATTCATATTCATAAACATATACAAACTCAATCTCCAAGACTCAATTTCAGCATTTATATACATCATGAATTTATAACTTAAGAACATTAATGGCTTCCCAAGCCATTTACAAATCCAATAACATTCATCCCAAAATACATAATACACAACATAACCAAAGTGAACATATGCGTCGACTTTTCTTCATCCGATCTCCTGCTCGATACCTGGAGATGGGGATGAAAGGGGGGGTGAGCTTTCGCTCCGTAGATAACATATTTATACATTAAAAATATAAGCAAAATCTTTTTCTCAAAACCTTTGCCATTTAGCAAAATTTCAAAAAAACTTGTTTCTTAAAAATTGGGGTCCAACATCTTGAGTGCTAACATGCTCAATTATCCTATAACCACAATATTGATCCACCCATTCATTTCATTTAGCCCCTATTACAGGTTCATTTCACTCATTAATCGCATCTTTGGCCTTTAATCATTGTTAGGCCCTCTTTATTTCAATGTAAGGGCAAACGACTCTTTTTGTCGTTTTACGCCACAAACAGTATTCTAATGCTGTCACTATGATCATGATTGTTATACTTAATGTCATTTAGACTACACATTAACCCCATGTTTCTATGAGCTCCAAAGTATCAGCCTTAAGCATATCCCCAACAGTTAAGACTGTTGGTAAGACACACATTTAGTCATTTATTTTCGCATCAATATTCGTGCTGGGATGTCTACCTTCGGTCGGTATTTGCTTTCCCCAGTAGTTCCATCATTTTTTTTGAATACCCATCCTTCTTGTTCCATTCACTTAGTATCAGTTTTCAATCAACTCAAATTTAGATTCATTTTCAATCACTCAGTGAGCAATTCACACATTCTAAATCCTCCACTTGGGCTTTCTTTTCATATGAAGCTGATTTTCATGCAACAGCTTACGGTGCTTTGTATGCCCAAAGTTTAATTCATCATACTATGCTTTTTATTGCACATAAATTGGTGACATCAATATCAACACTTGTGCTACCATTTTTGAATTTTTCTATACAATGCATCAATTCACAACACTAGCTTTACAAAGAGTACCCATTTGCTTAATCAATATTTGTTAGTAACCCTATTCATTGTCTCACTCTCATTTTCAGTTCTTTCAAACCCAGTAATTTCGTCACATTCGCTGTACCAATAATGCCTCCAGACTCTCAATGCATTTATTATAGGCTTTCATTGCCTCTAGGTATCCAAAAATCACTTTATACAAGTACAACAACTTGCATTTTAAAAGCTTATGTCATTATCTGTAAAATTTCCAAATTCCAATGGCAAAAATGAACACTGATGTTATCCGTCCCCATAATTCTCTTTACCAACATCCTCTATACGGTTTACATTTTTTTTTCAGACATTTTTGTCAAAGAGCTAAAACCAGTAAAAACCACCCTTTAACGATCTCGGCTAGTATCCAACATACAGTGAGTTCTAACGATTTCTCACTTGATCATTGCCCTTATTTTTCTTTGAGTCTCCCAATATGCCCATCTATGCTATAGCCCACCTTTTCAATCAAACTAGAATTCACTTCAATGAAACTTAGCAAATAGCTGGTTGCACCATCCTGATATGTAAGATTTCTTCAAGTAGTCAAATATTTCTTCTTACTTTCGAATAACCTCAAAATATCATCTATGATCATCGTTACTTCGATTACCACCATAATACTGTCGGGGCATTGTTATAAATAACTCAAATATCCTTGTACCCATGATTTGTTCTCTTTCATTCTTTGGAACTTTGATTCCTCAATACGGTAATAGTTTCTCACGATATTTTCACTTTTCCCAATTGACTTATTCTTCGCAAATGATTTTCTCAATTCATTCTATTTCCTCTGACTTCACATCGACGTGTTTTAATGTCTGCTCAATCTTACCAGTTTCCCCACAACTTTGATCTTGGGTTGGTAACACATTTATCTTGTTAAATTTATCTCTCCCAAACATATTTACACATAATAATATGTGGATTTGTATTCTCCTCATTTTAGTAATTTATGTCTCCTTAATAATCCAATCATTCAGTCGAATACTTTACATCAAGCGCAATACCTACTCTCTCTGTTTAACCCCTTATGCTTGAGTCTCCGCAAGGATTAGGACTCTAATAAGTACTGTAATTCATTTTAAAAATTCTTAATTTGTCCCTTCATTGCATCATCTCAATTCGTATCATCTGATCAATTTAACCTAAAGAAATTCTTCATCGAAAGAAGATTTCCTACTACTATCCTTGATACCACTCATGGAATTTTAATTAATCCATTGTCTTTACCATTTCTTATCGCCCATTCATAATGTCTTGAGAAAATCAATTTCAGCTATTCATCATATCCCCTTAAGATCAATTTATGTCATAATGCATATGACCAGAACATCCCTTTTCATAAGGTTTATTGAGGCATTGCTCAAATCCTTTACTCTAATACCTTGGTATTTACCATCAAAACTCTTACATCCTTTCGAAAGACGAAAATAGGACAACTCACCAAATAGTAACTTATGTTACTACTACCTTGATCTTATTTGTGTTTAAACTATAGTTCCCCTTTTTGTGCCTATTCTTAAACGGGGGATTATGCCATGATCATGTCCTTCTTCTCCTTCCTTCATTAATCATATCTGGTAACATCTTTGTCAATCTCAATTCATTTCCAATTGATCACCAATAAGTCACTGATTTCTTCGTGTATCATTTCCACAAATATAATACACTTATGCTTAACAATATCACTTATCTTGATCATCCCATTATCAAATGTACACTTACAAGCAAATCAATTGATCCTTGACAACTTCTTCATCTCCCATTATCATCATCTCATCTTCCAATTTTCATTATTTCATCATACCGACATACGTTTACAATCAATTCAGGATCATAGATGCATAATCATATTCTCTCACTAGGTCATAAACTCATATCACAATAATCAGGCAACCATTCCAAATCGAATCTCATCCTCTCTATATCATAGAAAATTTTTGTTTTCAACCAACTTTGTTTATACACTTTCAATCTTGCCATTTCTACTTCCCCTATCAATCCACAACAACATATGCATGTCTTCGAAATTTCCCAAAATTGTCCCGTGAATATCCGTTAAACGGACACACATGTCTGTTAGACGAACATGATTCAGCCAAACTGCCCCTTCACCCGAGAGAGTCCGTCAAACGGACTTCCATGTCCGTTAAACGAACATCTGTCACCCAAAACATCCTTTTAAACCTCTTTCACATTTCCTACACCCATTCTATCATTATATATTCCCATAGACATCTCAAAATTCACCCCTTCTAGCATTAAACCATTTCATAACAACTCAAAACCAATTCATTTTCATTAAATCTCCAATTCTCATAATATTTTTATTCATCAAACTCACTACCTTTATTCTTCCATAACATACCTTATTTCATAATATCAACCACTGTATGCTCACACATTCATTATATCAAGTTGATAACCACTTCATACACACCTCAAATTATCCCACATTTAAGAATATTCCTTACCCCAGTATAACAACGATGTCACATTCCCTAATACATTGATGCTAAATTTTTGTCATATCATATCTGATCATACACCATTTTCTCACATTATGACTTATCATCTCTGTCATCATTATTCTCACTATTGTTCTCAGTTGAAACACTAAACACATACGTATGCGTGTGACTCATATGCTCGACTAGGGATCAGTTACCACTGTCTGCTATAACATGACTCAAATGCATGTGACTTGACCACATCTCAGAAAACACCCATATAAGATAGTACTTCTAGGCTCTGATACCACATATGTAGCACCCCACTCTCGCAGGACCCGAACCCGACATCGTGGGTGACGCCCGAGTCCGTGAGCCGCGAGGGTGACATGCTAGAGCACTCAGACCACATTCAGTATAAATTTTTTTAAAAAAACACTACCATAGACAGAAGTCCATTTCCAATTTGGGCCCAATTTCATTCATAACCCTTTTCAGTTATAAACCAATCTACTTTGGGCCATTCGGCCCCATTCAATATACAAAACACTTGCCAACATTTCCAATTGGTACAATTTGATATACACAGCAATATTCGCATTTAATCAATCTCATTTACTCAGATTCCCATGCTTCATCCCTTATTACAAACCGAAATGTTCAAAATATACACTGTACAAAAACGCGGAATACACTTTATACAAAAATCCTAATGCAGACACGAGCTGATCCCAAAATCTAACCTTCCCCTTTGAGCAGTAAGTCTACTCTCGTTGCATAACGGGGTAATCTTCTGAATCCTAAAAAATAGATGCAAATTTTGGATGAGTTTTGCGAACTCAGTGAGTGACCATCATTGATGGTTCACCCAATAACACAACACATAAATTCATTTCCATAATGACACATTTCACATTCACTATCATACTTCACATTCACATTTAATACAATTTCATATTCACTTTCAATACAATTTCATATTCACTTTCAATACAATTTCATATTCACCTTTAATACAATTTCCCATTCACATTCAATACAATTAAATCAATCATATTATGCACATGTACATGAGACCCACATTCTATTTATTACTTTGTTATGACCGAGTGCCTAAACTGCCCCGTATCCATTGGATATCGCTCATTGATAACTATCCCATATAGGACACATTAAACGTTGAGCCTGAGGCTCTGAATCACTATCTGAGCGCGGAGCTTATTTCCACTAGTTGAGCTTTAAGCTCTGATCAGTGGCTCCTCTTGTCACAACTCCCGTTATATTTCATGCATTCATGAAATGAAAGGCAACACTCATATTTGCATAAATTTATTCAATCCTTTTCCCATGTCATCGAACCTTAGTCCGGCATTCAACATTTAAGTAGAGAAAATACACTTTCATTTATATGCGATTGTGCATTCAGAACAAATTTAGCAATCACGCTATGTGCACTTAGTTCATCCAATCCACATTCAATGAGCACTTCAATAACCAAATCAATTATCTCAATCATCGGACCTCCTGTCCGGCACCCATTATAACCATTCACAATCAACACAACTATTCAATAATCATTCAAGTTGTAATGTAACCAAATAAACCATTAAATAAGACCATCTAGGTCTACTCACAGTACGCTCCAGATTAGCATTTGCTTTCATGATCCGGAAACGTCTGGCTGTGAACATTCTATCCTGTATCAACCATATGCAAAACATAGTTTGCACACACATTAATAAAGGTACAATCATAACCATCCAGTTTTCACATGTGTATATGTGTAATGTATGATGCATGCTCATTGACAATCCCGGGTATATGCTTTACACTCACACCTTATGCCCATTCTCAAATCATGATTCAAATTGTCCAATTGAACTTAGACTCACACTTCATTTTCATGTGATCACTTTAAGAGTCTAGCATATCCATAACTTGCATCTCAAAAATACTTGCTTAATTTGTATCATAACTCAATTTTCCGTCATTTCTTTTCTAACCCCATATGATCTCGTAAGATCCCGTTTTCTTTCATAATTAATCACTTAACACCTATTACTCAATTTCCTTGAATGGAATTACAATCATATAAACATTTTCATCTCCATTCCACTAATGCATTTGACACTTTGATTTCATCCATTCGTTCACAAAGTTTTAACCTTCAATTTCACTTCAAACCTTTCATATATGAGTCCCATAAATCAAGGACCATTCTAGGTTCACTTTAAGACCCAACATAACCTTATTTCTAGGTCCCAACCACTTTATACTCACACATTCATTATATCAAATTGATAACCACTTCATGCACAACTCAAATTATCCCAGCATAACAGTGATGTCATATTCTATAATACATTCACCAATACAATTATGCTAAATCTTTGTCTGTCATATCATATTCATACGCAATATCTCATTTCAAGATATCCATAACCTCCATTTTCTTACATTATCATCACTTTTCTCACTTAACACATGTTCATACGTATGACTCATACTCGTGCGACTTAGACTAGGGATCAGTTGTCACGGTCTGCTACGACATGACTTAAATGCATGTAACTTGACCTATGTTTCAGACAATGCCCAGATAAGCTCGTACTTCTGGCCTCTGATGCCACCTAAATGTAACACCCCACTCCTGCAAGACCCGAACCCGACATCGCTGGCGATATCCAAGTCCGTGTCCTGCGAGGGTGGCGTGCTACATCACTCAGACAGAACTCAGTATAAATTTCTTTTTTTTTTAAAATATAAATATACATTATGTGGCAAAACATGAACATACATAATTACCAGTAAATACAATAACCACAGGGCTCTTTTCATAAATACAAATTATTACAGTCCGTTGATTTTACATATGTCCCGAGGGAAGTTATCAATTAGGGCGTGTTTAACTGGGTGAGTAAGTACCATTAACAAAAATAGAGATATAGATATAGTAGTTGTGTTAATATTAATTAATTTAAATTTATTTAATGTACATTCAAAAAATGATAATTAAAATTTATTATATTATAAAATAAATTTAAGAAAAAAATTACTTCAAGTCAAGCTATAAATGTCAACTACAATTCAAATTATTATTACAATTTATTTTAATTATACTTATATCATCCCCAATTGTATCCAACTATTTATAATTAATATAATTTCTGCAAGTGTTGTATGACAATTAATTTATAATTTAATACCTTCTTTAGTTGGTTTTTTTTATTTCCTTAAACTTGGTTTTAATCAATCTTAAAAATATCAAAATACTACTGTATATTATTATTATTATTGTTATTGTTGTTGTTACTGTTGTTGTTGTTGTTGTTATTATTGTTGTTGTTGTTGTCAACGTCATCCTTATTATCAATGCTTTAAAACTAGACTAGAAGTTAAATTACTAGAGCAAAAGGTTTAAGGCTTAAAAGATTCAACATATATTAGACCGTCATAAAATCAACTAAAAATTGAATAAAATTAAAAATTTTGAAATATATTCTAAAAAGATTATCCTTATTTATAAAAAATTTGAACTTTAATTTTAAAAATTGTTAAATAAAAATTAATTAATCAATTTTAGTTTATAAGAACTTATTAGTTTAAAAAATTGACCGATTAATTAATAACTAATCCGCTTTTAACAAAGTAAATTAAACAAAAAAGTTGAGAACTGAATCAAAAAGTTAGATAATTCAAAATTTTCATAGTTGAATTGAATGAATAATTTGAATTTTTTAGTTATTGATTATTATTTATTTAAGGAATATTAGTTTCTATTTTTAAATTTTTTACCAAATAAATTTTTTTAAAAAGAAAGGTTAGATATGGCATTTTAAGTTTTCTATTCTACTTATTCTCTTTTAATTCTATCTTGTTAAATCTTATCTATATATTTATATAAAAATCACATAAATGTGTAATTAAGATAATGAAATATTATAAAAAGAACCGAAGATCTGATCGGAGGTATAATTGTCTTACTCGAAAGAGTACGAATCTGTACTGACCAGTGCGTGCCTAAAAATAAAATAAAAAGGAGGGACAAGTGACTCCATGATCAATGAGAAATTGGCAAGTTTTGTTTGTCTTTGGGTGGTCAGATATCTTTTGTGGATTGTGTGCATGATTGTTCCTGGAGATGAGCTGCACGTGATTATTGCCCCACATATGACCAATACCGTTCAAGTTCTGGAATCATGCTGACGTGGAAGGAGCCATTCTTGCTTTGCGTTTGTGTTACGTTCGAGTTTACCCTAGATTTTTTTGCTTTTTTTTCGTTTTAAATAATCATTGGATCCTTAGTGGATATCCTAGTCTAAGATCAAAAAAAAATTCTATACCTTAATTAGGGATTTTAACTAAGGACGACAATAGATCAGGGCCGGTTTGAGCTTGCTACGGGCCGAGCCCGAGCTCAAACCTGATTGAGCTCGAGACAAATCAAATCAGAAACAATTTAAACTCAAGCCCAATTTTCTTCTTTAATTTTAACAAAAAAATCTATAAAATTATAATTATTAGTCTAATAGAACATGAAAAAAATCATAAATTCTTTTTAAGGGAAGCTTAACTACACAAGGGTTAAAAACCAATATTTAAACAGTTTACATTTTTAAAAAAATATTATCTATTATATCTTATTTTTATATTTGAGTATATTTACTAGTAAAAATAGAATCATTAGTCTTCAAAATCATGGAAAATTTATTAATTCTTTTAAAGAGAGATCTAACTAGATAAGGGTTAAAAATAAAATTGAAAATATTTAAATTATTTACAATATTATTTTATCTATATTTTTAATCAAAAATTATACATATTCAATAAATTTTTGAACACACTTAATAATCCATCAATTATATGTTTCGAATTAAACACGAGATAAATTTGATCTGAATGAATATTATAATTCTTATATTTATAATCCAAATTTCAATACTTAAACTACTTGAAGAATCTTCTCATTTGAGGTCAATAATCCAAATTTATGTACAGCTATAATTAATGTTGACAATTGATCGAATCCAAGTAAAGTTAGATTAAATATATACTTTTAATTTTAAAAATTAAAGCCAATTTTGTTTCTTTGAAAATGTCAGGCTTCAGGCTAAACTCGAATTTGAGCAATCTAGCTCGAAGCTAGAAGTTATAAAAAAAATTAACTTAGTTCAAAATCCAATCAATTCAAATTGAAACTATTAATTTTGAGTTGAATCGGGCCAAATAAACCTTGCTAGGTCTATATATAATCATGTAACTACTACACTTGGCAACTAAAAGCTAAGAAACCCAAATGGCAAAACAAATTCCTATTGGATTTACAAATTACAATAAATAAATAATTAAGTTAAAACTCGTTTTAATCCATTAATTGCATGTGATTAACAAGGTCTATTCTATAATCATGTAATGAATACAATTGGCAAGTAAAAGCTATGCAACCTAATTAGGAAGACAAATTTAATTTGTTAAATTCGGGTCGAGTCAGGTCGAATAAGCCTTACCAATTCTATTTTTAATCAGACACTTGGCAAGTAAAAACTAAAATTGGGTTGACAAACTCCTGTTGCATTTAGAAATCACAAGAAAAGTAAATTATCGTCATCATCATTGCCCAGCCTGAAATTTCGCAATAAAGTAGGGTCTGAAAAGATCCGATAGTTAAAAATCAAATAGTTAAAAATCAGCATAATCCATTGAATGCTTGTGATTGAGAAGATAATGAAAACAAATTTTGTTGATAACTTTGGATTAAAAGTCACAAGCTTTTAAGCAAATTTGCAATTGAAGAATAGACATAGTGTTGTTCTAAAGCAAGAAAGTTTGAAAAGACTTAAAGGAGCTTTCCTTGAAGCATAAACGGTGGATGGGATTGGAACTTGGAAGTCCATAACAGATTCAGATTTAAAGATAAAAGTGGTCCTTTTGCAGAAATAAAAAACTATTCCAAAAGCTTATCTTCAAAGGTAAGTGGCAAAATTTTCCACATTGAAAGCTACAGACAATGAGAGATGTATGATTAGATATATTTTAAGTTTCATCCTTACTTCAAATTAGCATAAATTTATAAATTAAGAGAGGAATTCCCAATTCCACTAAAAAGTTATCATTGACAATTAAACCCTTTGTTACATTATAAATAATTTGTAAGAAAAACAATACAAGATCTAAAAATAAGCAATAATTTAAAAAATTTAAAAGATTCAGCAGGTTCAATTATAAAAATCTAACTTTTTAGTTTAATTTTTAATTTTTAGATTTGATTATTTTTAATAACCCTTAGACGTCAATCAATTTATTAATTAATCGGTTAATTTTAGTAAATTAATAGTTCCTTATAAACTAAAATAAATCAATTAATTTCTATTTAACAATTTTTTTAATTAAACTTTAAATGCTCCGATAAGAAAAGACAATTTCTTTCAATCATATTTCAAATTCTTCAATTTTATTTAATCTTTAACTGATTTTATGACAGTTTAATACCGGCTGAACCTTTTAAACCTCTTGACTAATGGGTTTAACTTTCAAACTGGTTGTTAAAACATCAAAAAAAAAGTTACTTTCCTTAGGATTATTGACTTCCAATATATGAAATGAAAGTACCATATATATATATATGTATATGTATATGTATATATATATGTGTGTGTATGTATATGTGTGTGCGCGCGTGAAAAGTTTTAATATTATCATATAACTATTAAAAAATTGTACGTTTCTAAAATTATAATAAAAGAGAGATTTGTGATGATTTTTAAACATTTTATATTAAATAATTTGGTTCACAGATTAAAAATATAAAACTTTAAATTTTGACTAAAAATTTTATTTGACACATATTGCGTAGTTCTTTAATAGATTTTCCATTTTTTAACTACTAATGTCATTAAAATTTTTAGTATTATATATTTGTACATTTGACAAATAATTTAAAATAATTAATTATTAAAACCGTAATTGATAATTAATTATCGTAAACAACACATTAGGATCTCAAAATCTCGCTTAATTCTTTTTCAAATTCTCACACTTAAATCTATAAGAGTTAGAATAAATTTAATAAAAGATGATTGACTTTATTGTATAGTTAATTAATTTAACACACTAATAAAAAATCATAATCTTAAAATTAAAAGACATAAATCTTCTCTATAATTTAAAAAAAAATCGTCATTTGTGGCGTTAATTTATCGACTAAAATCTCACCCGTCTCTGCCCAAGATCCCGACATCACAACTCTATTTTTGTCTAAATTCTAAAGTAAATAGGCTTCTAGATGCGAGATTTTTTTAGTAATCTTTTTAGAATCTTGGCTTGTCACGTAATTATGAATTTCATATTTTTGTATGTGAAAATCAGTATAAATATCTTCATATACCATGAGTTTGCTAACGAGTACAACGTCCTCAAAATTGTAGCCTTATCCAAATTTTTTATAGTTATTAATTTTCTAAAAAACCTACTTTTTCAAGACTTGAGTTAAAAAATAACGACAAAATGTATGTATTATAAATATCAGACGTCGACTAATCAAATAATGTTTACATAGCGATTCAAGTCAACTTTTATCTCAAACAAAACCAATTGAAAATAATAATTTATTATAATTATATTAAATTATTAATTTAAGTCAAATTTAATTTGTTTAAGTCAGATTTAAAAGATGAGTTGAGTTATCATATTCGTGACAATCTACATGTGATATTCATACTACATGTGTTTCGTTATTATTTTTAACCAAAATTAAAAAAAAGTTTTTTCTAAAATTTTAAAAATTAGAAAAAAGTATTTTTATCGATTTTAAAATATGTTAAAAATGACGTTGTTTTTAAAGTAATGGTCGAGCCTCGGGCAGGCCCGTGCTGACCACTTTGAGCCCACAACCTTTCCGTAGTTTTGTCAATTCGGGCTAAATTCGGGTTAGGTCAAGCCAAAATTGTAAATTTATATTTAGACTCCTATTGTGGTACAAAATTTGTAGTTTGTGCCGATTTGAAAAACTCCAAACAAGACCTAACAAAACATCTTAGTATGTTACATAAAATCCATAAATGATTGCCTTTTTTTTAATAAGTTCTTTAACGTTCCTCTCTTCTTTTTTCAATACATGACAATACATTAGCCCTTGCAATATGTCGTACCAAAAGCTACAATACAAAGCTTATCAAACAAACACATCAGTCACAAACAGGGACCTCACATGTCGCTATGCCATATGTATGATTAGTGGCTAAATATATTTACAATGATTACAACGTTCGAGTTTAAGATAAAAATCTTGAACCGTTTAACGTTCTATTTCGATTTACTTTAATGTTAAGTGACCGTTTTATCATAATAGCTTAAGTTGTTGTGTGAGGTCAATTTAGTTAGTTTTATATATTTACTAATACCCTTAAATGAAAGCCTTTTGAGCTTGCAACTTGTACAGGCTCAACTATACCTTATGCTTAATAATAGGTGGGTGGTAGGATTTGAACTCATAACTACTTGGTCACAAAGCTTCTGATACTATGTTAAGTGACCGTTTCACCACAATAGCTTAAGCTACTGTATGAGGCCAACTTAATTGGTTTTATACATTTATTAACATTAATAATTTTTGATGTTAAAGATTAATTAGTTTATTAACTAATTGATCAAAATTTTGATAAATTTATAAGTTTTTATAAACTAAAATAAATCATTAATTACCATTTAACAATTTTTTAATTAAACTTCAAATTATTCAATAAATAAGAATAATTTATTTCAATCATATTTTAAAGTATTATTTAACCAGTTTTATGACTGTTTAATACCGAATGAACGTTTTAATCGTTAAATCTTTAATCTATTGTTTCATTGGTTTTTGAAACCTTGGTTTTTTTCAGATATAGTTTGTGAGTTATTGTATAAACAAATTAATGATTTATGAAATGTTTAATATAAAATTAGTATACATAATTATATATTCTTTATATTTGTAAAGAATATCTCTTGATTATTAATATCCAGATAATAAATACTAAAAAAACATTTACTTTAAAAGGAAAAAGAAAAAGAAAACGATCATTTATATAATAGGATTCTTTTTGTCATCTTGATTGGCTTGCTCTGATTATTATTAGTGAATATATAAAATCAATTAAATTGGGCTCGCACAATAATTTAAATTATTATAATGAAACGGTCACTTAACATGGTATTGGAGCTTTTGTGACCAAGTGATCGTGAGTTCAAATCCTACCACTCGCCTATTATTCAGTACAAGATAAAATAAGTCTATACAAATTTTAAGCCCAAAAGGCTTTTACTTGAGGGAGTGTGAATTAGCCTCACAAAATTGTACTCAATTTCATATGTAGCAATTCCGTCAAGATCTTTTCGTTAATTGGAAGAATAATATGCACGAATTGGATTTTTTGAGGAATATATTAAGAGATAATTGGATTTGGTTAGATAATATATGGTTGGTAAACAAGAAATTTTTAAGAATATATCGTCAAATATTTATTATGATTTCACAAGATCTAGTTTTATTTAAAGAAGAGATTCTATGAAGAGATCTTCGGATCAATCCAGAGTGATGAAACGGTCAATTAATAATTAGGATAGAATCTAATCGTAAAGCCGCCAACTTGTCATTACTCATTAGTGTATTGACTCGTTCGTTGTTCATGAACCTCAGCTTCTTTTGCTTGTAAGGTGCAACCTTCACGGATTGAGACCTGACAAATGGCTATGTTGACTCCAACTCTTGTTTTTTCTATTATAGAGACGATTTCGTCATTTTCATGACATTACGTGTATGTATTATGTGACAATTACGTCTTGCTTATGCCAATGTTTTCACTGTTTATGATTTCAATTGTGGAATGATACGACAAAATTCGGCTGATTATAATAAATTTTAAATTTTTAAGAATTAAATCGGTTTGACAGGTTTAATCATAAAAGTTTTGAATCGATTTTTAATATTTCGATTCGATTTAGTTTAATAACTTTTGTTGTTAAAAACCGATAAATTTATTAATTATTCGGTTAGTTTTTATAAATTATTCAAATTTTATCAACTAAAATAAACTCATTAATTTTTATTTAAGAAATAATAAATTTAAAAATATCTAATTACTTTATTAATGATTTATATGTTATATATTAAAATTAAAATTAAAACTAAATAATAAATTTAATTAAAATAATCATTTGAAGAATGTAATAATTCCAAGCGTAAGAATGTAATAATTCCTAGCGTAAGCCACCTACTAATAGCTAAGGCAGAAAAGCAAACCCCCATGATAGCAATTTGTCCACAATCATTGAGTCCACAATCAAAGTATGCTTAACCCCTTTTTTTAAATATATATACTTTTATGGATAACTAAATTCCTTTTATTTGTTTAATTTACATACAAATTTAAAGAGTAAAACCAAAATTTTTAGAGTATAATTTTTTTTAAACAGAAGAATTTGCATTCGCTACCTTTTTAAATGTGCATTGAGTAAATCTCTATATTAACGCAGTAGCCTACAAATTATGCCAACCGGGTTCTCTACACTAGGCAAGCCATATATCGGATTAACGGAATTCACTCAAATCCCTTTAAATAGTATTTAAAAATAACAATAAAACTTAAATTAATCTAGCTCCATTCAAAATTATCAAATTCTAAATTAAATTTAAATTTTCTTTTTAAAAAATAAACTTCAAATCGAATAAGAGTGACATAATCCACACCCGATGTGTGCTAACGAGTTATTTTTTCACTAAAGATACTCAGCGATCATGCTAACGGATTGTTTTTCTCACTAAATATATGTCAACGAGATGTTTTCTTATCGAAGATGCCTAATAACTATGCCAATGAGCTATTTACTCTACCGAAGATGTCTAGCGACCTTGCCAACATAATATTTAAAAATATAAACATATATTAACATATTCCTAAAATTCATAATTTGAAATATTAAAATTTAACAATAAATCAAATTCTTTTTTTTTCTCTTGAATCCTACTCATTGCAATAATATTTGAACAAATTGGATTAATACAAATCTTGAGATATTCCCCTTAAAATTTACAAGAGGTACACTCGTGTTTTTGGTTAATAAAAATTATATATTAAAAAACAAACTTTTCCATTCCTCCCCATTACAGCATCCCAATCCCCTAAATCTAAAACAGAATTATACCTAACCAATATAATTGAACAAAAACATATATGGTTAGTTACTTCCACTCGAACGATTCATCGAGTCAACCCAGTCCGTTAACTTTTAAGCAACGGCCTCGACTCACTCAAATAATCAAGACCGCTCCTGAAGCTGACGTGGCGACATCTCTGAAGATCCTCGGGATTCGAGAATCCCCCGACGTGTCGGGGGTCCGATACCACACGCAGAATCTCCTCGAAAACCGACTCGTCGCACGGGATCGCTAAAGGACCGGCGTTCTTGAAGCCGTACTCCTCCTCCGCTTTTACGAGGAGACTCTTGAATATCGGGTGGTTCAGGTACGTCGCGCGTACGATAAACCTCTTGCAACTGGCCCCCACGCAGACCGCCACGTGTCCGGCCGGCACATCGGACGGCGTTCGAGCCGCTGCCTGCCTCGCCTTCGTCCGCCACCGTTTTAACATCTGTCGGATTCTCACAATGTGCCGGATTCTGTTGCTCTTCGACATTTTCTCGGGAAAATCAAGGGATAAAGAAAAAGTGAGCGGAAGTTGAAGAGAAAGTGAGGGAGCGTGAAAGTCTTTTTTGAGCTTGAACGAGAAAGTATATGTTATTAGTGGGTTCTTTATAACATAAGATGGATTCATAAACGCCCTTGGTTTTTGAGATAATTACGAGATTGGGCACGTGCGTTATATTAATTATTAATGTTTTAAACTTAGATGGTCAATTAAACCAATAAGATAAAAATTTTAAATTTTAAAAGATTCAACATATATTAAAAATTAGATTACATAAAATTAAATAATTTAAAATACGATTAAAATAGATTGTTCTTTTACATGAAAGAATTTAAAATTTAATTAAAAATAAAGATTGGTATATAAAAATTAATTGATTTATTTTGATTTATAAAAAATTATTAATTTACAAATATCGACATATTAATTAATAAACTGATCAGTTTTAAACAACTAAAATTACTAAAATAAATCGAACTGAAAAGTGAAAAATTGAATAAAAAAGTTGTTCGATTCAAAGTTTTTAAAGTTAAACTGACTACGTCAATTGAATTTTTTAATTATAATAATTAGTTAAAATTATCTATTATTTTATTAGGGAGTTTTATAACAAGGAGGAGTGATTTATTAAGGTAATAACACCAAATATTATTGAATTATAAATGATTTTCTCTCTCTCAGGATATGATTATTTACCTCTTTGGTTATCATTTAATTAGCTTTTATTAATGAAGGGAGGACATACTAAAATTTGAATTATAAAATAAATTATGTTAATTATGTGAGAATTGAAATTTCATAACTAATGAAGTTGTAGCTTGCACTAATTTGGTTTCTTCTCGGTTTAATGTTATTAAAAAATTACAACAACAACAACTCAGCGAAAGTCGAGTCTGGGGAGATTCAGAAGTATAACGACCTTATCCTTAACTGATAGGGATGTTGTTTTCGATAATGTTATTAAAAAGCGATAAATGTAAATCATTTTATATTATTCTCATTGCGTCTATTATTGCTAAATAACTAATTTAAAAAGTAAGTAATTGAATTAAAAAGTTTAATGTTAAATTAAAAAATTCTAAAATGCTATATACTATTTAATTTGGTCCATTAATTAAACCATTCCAAAGAGATTGCTTCACTTAGAATTGCAAAGTAAGATTTGATTAGATTTTGCTTGTCTAAGAACTCCAAAACCCCCTATGATTGAAGATCCCATCAATTTTGATTTGTAGTTTGAACTTTTACCTTGATAAAATAATAAATATATTTTTTATGTCCATTAGAGATAACTTGTTTGGAGAAGTAAAAGTTCTTAATTACACATTAATATTTCAAACCCTACCATAGTAATTAATCCCAATCAACTATCTCTAGGCATGACAGGAGATGCCCATCTCCACCCGGCCTAAAGTCATCAAGATCAACCTAGCTAGAGCCTCAAAATTTTCATATAAAATGAAGTTTTTTAATTTTTGAAAATTAAAAAAATTCTAATCGAACCTATCAAACTTTAGGTTACATAAACCCGAATGGTATAGCAGCCTTTCGAGCGAGCCTTTGGGATATCCTGTAAATCCCGTGATTTGGTAAAGGGAGGATATTAGGCGAAGTAGTGAATGGAAATTTTCCTCTAGAAAGTCAAATGAGAGGAGATCTTCACATTCGGTTCGAAAAGCTTAGACTTAATAAAAGAATTTTAGGTCTGAGCAAGCCCGACCAGCCTGACTTATTATCATGTATAACTATTTCCAAGCTTTTTTTTCATATTGGAAAGTGCTTTTTTTATACGAGTGTTCATGAGAGCATTTCTTAGCATGGAGAATATTACTATCATGACACTTAGCTCATACTCAAATTCATGATTGTTGAATAATTAAGCATGGTAAAAGTTCATACCATTAGTTAATGTAGTTAACATATTAATATTCATTTTCCTTCTATTCACATGATCTCTTGTCTCCCATAATCTTATGAACACAGTAATCCTAATTAAAATACTAACTAATCCAAGATCTAGGGAATATACGCTCGGATATGCCTTTGGACTCTCCTTAGATGGGATGAGTCACTTTTGAGCCCAAATCCTCACCCTACTTTGCAGGGAGAGAAGAATTTGATGGTGCTTGTTTCAAACATTTCAATAAAACGACATAGTTTTGATATTAATAATTGGGTCATTTATGGTTCTTGTTTCAAACATTTCAATAAAACGACATAGTTTTGATATTAATAATTGGGTCATTTAGGTGCTTGTTTCAAACATTTCAAAATTGACCTTATTTTTATTCTTTCCTTGTTTTATATTTATTATAATATTTATTTTATTACCAATTTTATATTTTTATGTGTACATATTTATTTATTTTATTATATTATTATAATCTTTTACGTCTATTTTAACTTTAATTTTTATATGTATCTTTTTCTTTTTTTACGTATATATCATCATTTATTTATTTAGTTTTTAAAATGGTTTTATCATAAACAGTCTTTATATCAAGTAGGAGTAAGACTTGTACTTCCAGACCTACCTAAATTTTTCTGAAATTAAGTTATTATTATTGTAACTTTAATCTTGACTGATTAGTCTGATTTTGCCTTCCTTAACCAAGTATAAGGATATGGCAAGTAAATTACTATAGGTCCCGTTTGGTGAATGACTTATTAGCCAAAAAATAGCTGGTCGACTATGTTAAATAGCTGATCATTGTGTTTAATAATCAGTTGATTGGGTTGGTTAATTGAACTAAATCGGTTGATTTTTAAAAAACTCAGGATGACCAACGTTTGGCCTTCAGCTAATCAAAAATGACAGATTATGTCCTCTAAAGAATACCCACAGACAGCCACAAGGCTTCTATTTCTTTTTTTTCTTCCTTGCCTCTTCCCAATCTTATAAGTTCCATGCAACTTTCATGTAATTATTGGTGAAGCTTTCTTTTTTTTTTTACAATAATTATTAATCTTGATCCTATGTTAAGCATCTATCATTATTTAAGATTGAGAAAGGAGAAAAAGTACTTATTATTATTATTATTATTATTATTATTATTATTATTATTATTATTCTATATTTTTAATAGGTTTATAAACTTAATTTTTGTAAAATTAAATATTTAGAATTTAAATTCTTGTGAAAATATTCAAAGACGTATTAAAATATAATATTCATGTATTTATAAAATTTTTAAGTCGTGTCCTTATAAGTCATTTTATATATAAACAGTTAATACTAAACAGTTAATTTTGCCAAATATCTTAAATAAACAGCTGATATTATTTGCTAGTTAAGTCAGCTGATATAATCCACCGTCAACTAACCGCTGGTAGAATTATTTAACAACTAATGCAATCCGCTAATTACCAAACTTTTTTTTTGAAACGGAAGAATTCTCAATCGCTATCATTTAAATGTGCACTAGATAAATATCCGGATTAACGCAATACTCTGCAAATCACGTCAATCGGATATTTTGTACTAGGCAAGCTCTATACGACAGACTTGATTGAAAGAACTTAAGTAAAAAGATTTGAACACAAGACTTTTTAACCCTATATTTTCTACTTTACCACCACCGTTACGCCTATAACTTCAGACTCTTCCAGAACCAAAGAGTTGAGATCGTTTCTTCACTCTGAATCGTCAATTCGATAGTCAAATGCCTAATTACTCTATTAGAACAAAAAGTCGAAAACAATCCACTAATGCCAGCTTTTGGTGTATGATGTATCCCATTGGCCAACAATCCATGATTAAGACTGATTCGAAGGGACAATTACAATAAGTACAGGCGTTGCCTTTATAGTGCCTTAATTAACGGTAAGTAACGTGTAGGAACATGCTCATGTCTCGCCATAATTTATAAACACCACGATGATTTGACCGCAAGAATTGACTTGTGAGAACTCAAGTTGCCGTATCTTTACGGTGTTTCAATATGTTTCTCAACCCATTCATTATCACTCTTATTAACAACAAATAAATTCTAATGGTTTAAAAGTTGATCTGAGTATAATTTCAAAAAAAAGAAGAAGAAGTTGATCTGAGTATATTAGTTTAATAATAAAATCTTTTAAATTTGCTAATTTTTTATTTATTTTTATAAACTAAAATAAACTGATTAATTTTTATTTAATAGTTTTATTTTCCTACCTACGCTTTCTCGATCGAGCCTGTCGTACAGAGCTTATCTTGTGCAGAGTACCAGATTGGCGTAATTTGCAAGCTATTGCATCAATCCAGAAGCTTACCCAGTGCGCATCCAAAGGGTATAGGCTGTAGGTTCCTCTGTTTAAAAAAATATATAGTTTTTATAAATCAAAATAAACTGATTAATTTTCATTTAACAGTCTCATTTTTTAATTAAACTTTAAATTTTTTTATAGGTAAAGATACTCTTCTATAATCATTTGTAAATTTTTTAATTAATTTTATGACATTCTAATACTAATTGAATCTTTTAAACATTTTCAACTTTAAATTTCTTATCATACCGGTTTAACTTATGCTCCTGTTTTTTAAACACTGACAAATTCTATGATTAAAAAGTTGAACTAGTTCAATAGTAGAAACCTTGAACCTACCAATTTTCGAATTCAGTTTTCAAATTTTTAGTTCAATTTACTTTAATAATTCTTATTGTTAAGAATTTGTCAGTTTATTAATTAATCGTTTAATTTTCGTAAACTAATCAATTTTTATATAAAAAATCAATCAATTAATTTTCATTCAGTAGTTTCAATTTTCAATTAAACTTTAAATTAAAGACAGTCTCTTGTAATTATATTTCAATTTCTGTAATTTTATTCAATCTTTAATGAGTTTTATGACAATCTAATACTTATTGAACATTTTAAACCTTAAATCTCTTGTTTTATTGGTTTAGCTTTTACTTTAATTCTAAAAATATTTAGTAATGATTAAAAATGAAACATAATGATAAATTTCTACTGCCTTGTTCAAAAATTAACCAAAGCTTATCGGTTACTAACCACTCGTGATCTAGACCTTCGATTAAGTAACACATTTAACTAAGAAAAACGCGAGAATTTACTCATAGAAAAAGTTTAAGGTTTAAGGTTTCAATTAAGTAACTCGTTTAATTAAAATAAAAGGTTTAAAGTTTAAATAGTTCAACTAATATTAGATCGTCATAAAATTGGCTTAAGATTAAATAAAATTAAATAATATGAAATATATTTAAAAGAGATTGATCTTACCGAGCAAAGAATTTTAGGTTTAATTGAAAATTTATATTATTAAATGAAAATTTATTTATTTATTTTGGTTGATAAAAACTTATTAATTTACAAAAATTAACTGATTAATTAATAAACTGGTCAGTTTTTAACAACAAGAGTTAATAAATCAAACTAGAAATTTAAAAATCGAACTAAAAAGTTAGACAACTCAAAATTTTTAAAAATAAATCATCCCAAGAGTGTCGAAGACAACTCAAAATAAGATCGCTTCGTCTCAAGTTTGATCCGTTAATTAACTTATTTGACCATGTGATTTACAGGTTATTAAGTGCGTCCTAGCCACGTACTAAAGTAAATTATTGCATCAGTTTAAGCAGCTTTAGAGTTCAGAAAGAAATAGTATAGAACCCTAATCTTGATGCAGCTTTGTTTATTTATTGTTTAATGTAGTACAGTTTGATGCTAAGAAGGAAGTTTTAAAACAGTGTCATGGGCTCTTCTTCGTTGCTTCTGCGTATAACATGAACATGGGCCATGACAATACCGAGGCCCTTGATATTTGGAAGGTAATATGGAAGTGGCCGGGCTCGCACCGCATCCGTTCCTTCCTATGGCTCTTAGCTCATAATCGGCTACTCACGAACTGCCATCGTGTTTGTACGCACTGTACTTCCAATAGAGCTTGCTATCATTGTGGCCTCGAAGAATTCTCGCTGCAAGTTGTGCGTGACTGTGGTAAAGCTCGCCAAGTTTGGAGCACATTCCCTCCTCACCTCATCCCAGATGATTTTTTCACCATGCCGATCAGGGACTAGCTCCTTCACACTCTCCAACGCAACTTGCGTCTCCACAGTCAAGCTTGGCCGATCCTATTCGGCATTACCTGTTGGTTCCTTTGGCAATGGAGGAATCAAACCCTTTTTGATAGTCAATTTACTTAGCCGTCCTCACCTTACTCACTTATTTGGTCTTATGCAGGCTAGATAACCTCCTCAGCTGGATGGCACAATGGTGAGGGGTCTGTTGGAACTCGCATGTGACAGGAGCAACTCATCGGAAGGAGCAAACCTCTCCCCGATTGGATCACGCTTAATATTGATGGAGCCTGCAAGCAGCCCTCGTCTTCGACCACTGTCGGCGGACTTTTGCGGGATAGTGCTGGTCAATGGCTCGGGGGCTTCGCTCAGAATCTTGATTAGTGCTCTTCGCTGACAGCGGAGCTCCGGGGGGTGTTTACTGGGCTTA
The DNA here is from genome assembly GCA_026284465.1 of Erythroxylum citrifolium. Lineage (NCBI taxonomy): Eukaryota > Viridiplantae > Streptophyta > Magnoliopsida > Malpighiales > Erythroxylaceae > Erythroxylum > Erythroxylum citrifolium. The sequence goes on along the minus strand of JANKOE010000205.1, from coordinate 71,254,076 downwards.
CCTTAGCGTAGAATCTGAGATTTTGACGTCTCGAATTGGAGGTTGATTTTAAGGTGGTTTTCGATGTCCTCTCTTCTTCAGACCGCCGATCCCGAACTTTCTATCTCCTCGTTCGGAGCATTCATCTGCTGCTTACTAGGAATTGGAATGTTGGTCATCGTCGTATCGAGAGAGCAACAGATGCGCTGACTGACTTGCTATTTATGTCAGGCAGCTGCCAGACGCCGTTACTTATTTTAATACCACACCCATCAGGTGCCACATGATCCTTATAGAGGATTTATCGAGAGTTTGTTTTCCCGTTTTGTTCTGCAGTTTGTAATTGCAGTTTCTCCTTTATATCAAAAAAAAAACAGTGTCATGATCGAGACAAACCGACAGAGCAGAAGCCAAAACCAGTTCATGAATTACAGGAACTGAAGAATCCTCGTACAGATATGAAGCTGGAAGTATCAAAAAACATTATTTTAAACCAGAAGTTTCTGTATTTTGTAATATTAAAATATTAGTATTTTTAAAACAGGACCACTCAAAACAATAAAAAATTTGGCCGCAAGTAGAGGAAATGGAGTTGTATAAAATACCCATTTGGTCTTCCAACTTCTAACACTTTTTGGTGTTTGTGTTGGTTGGTTGGTTGGTTGGTTGGTTTGGGATTGAAGTAGCAAACAGTACAGGCTTTTTGAGGCAGAAACACCTTTCCAATCTGGAGACGGCTAATTATTTTGTCATTTTAGGGTTTATGAATAATTATATAAAAGGAAAAGACTTGAAAATTTTTATGGTTTAAGAAATCTAAAAAATTAAACTCGACTCAAACTAATTATATTTATTTTTAATTATTAGCTTAAAATAATTATAATAAATCATTTATTTGAATTGAATATAATTAATTAAATTCAAACTTAAGAATCGAACATATAAATAACATTTGATTAATAAAAGTTGAGAAAATGAAATTATAAGTACGGCTGACATTTCGACCTAAGTCGATCTAATTGAAGTTAATTCTAGAAATAAGAACAATACTTGCTTAGTATGACTCTTGTTGCTTCCCGGGATTCAAATAGGTATAATAATACGTAATCTTATTCTTAACTAATAGAAGGATTGTTTCTAAATGACCTACTAAAATTAATCTTAAAAACTTAGTCAAATTTTAGACTGGACTCATCCTAAGATGACCAATCATGGGTAAGACAATTTCATTTTTTTCAATAATTGAAAAAATTTAGGATTAAAACAACGTCATTTTACCCGCACGCTTGCTATAATGCTTGGGCCTAGTTACGGGTCAGTGGACCATCAAAATCAAACTGGACCCAAATTTTCATTCCGGTCCAACCCACAAAATTTTCCGTACATTAGCCCAATGGTCCATCATTTCCCAAAAATGCCCTTACCTCTGTGATGCAAAAACATATTAAATTAAAAAACATCAATATATATATATATATCTGACTCCAAAAATCCGGAAACGAGGAGGAGCTGCGATTTTCTACGGCGATGCCTACCGTACATCTACCCCATAACCAACTGCTCATCTCACCTTATCACAGGTCACTTCCATTCCTGACCACCGTGAACTCCGCCGTACGGCCATTCCAGACACTCAAACCGACGATTCCGGTTATCAGACGCACGGTCTCAAGGCCGTTAACGACGACGAGATGCATGGCAAACCCTAGGAGAGTGAAAATGGTGGCGAAGCAAATCCAGAGAGAGCTCTCTGATATGCTTCTTACCGATAAGGTCCTGCAGTATGCTATCTTACCGGAGGCCTCTCTCGGCGCCGATCGTTATCTGTCTTCTCTGACCACCATTAGTGACGTCGAAGTCTCCGGTGACTTACAGGTGAAAGAAACGTTTAGTTTTGTTGAACATATTTTGGATTTTGCTTTTGACTTACGAGAAGTGGTGGCGTTCTGTGCGTTGTTGCAGGTAGTTAAAGTGTATGTATCAGTGTTTGGAGATGAGAGAGGCAAGGATGTTGCAATTGCGGGGTTGAAATCGAAAACCAAGTATGTGAGAAGCAAGTTGGGGAAGCGAATGAAGTTGAGACTCACTCCAGAGATTAGGTTCATAGAAGATGAATCTATGGAGAAAGGAAGCAGAGTAAGTACCATTATCTTAATCTTTGGAGTTCAACATATTGTAGTGAAGCTCTCTGTTATTTGTTAGAGTTCAAGCATGTTCATCGTGTCAAATATCTATATGTTCACTTTCATCTTTCAAAATTCATTATTCAGTTTAGGAATTGCTAAATGAATGACTCATTGTGCATTTGGTGGAGATAGAATTATGGATGCATACCCAAATTATACTTGATAGATTGAATCGATTTATCGATTCGATCCGAGATAATCGATATCTCTTATTGAATTGCTCATGCAATGAGCATTCACCAGCTCCCAGATAATTGAATTGAACTCTTCTTTATGCCCTTTATAAGGGGGGAACAAGACTTAGGCTAGTTTTGGATTTCAGGATTTGTTCAAAATTTTCAATAACTTGATTTCTAATATTATGGTAAATTATTTATTTGTTATTTTGCATTCTGGGGAAAAAATTACTTCCTACATTGATCGGACCCGTCAGTTTGAAGTTATTGACCGGAGTTTGGTCTGCATTTCATTCATCATCTCATCTGGGTTCTTGTATACTTTGAGCAGAGTTTAGTTCAATAATGGTGTTCTTTTCTGATACATGTGCATCGAATTATTCCCTATTAGGTTATTGCGATATTGGATAAGATAAAAGATGACAAAAAGACTGCACGAAGACAAGATGACGAGCTCTCTAACATATCTGGTTCACCTGAAGATGATAGAAATTGGGAGGAAGATGACCCTGATGAAGGCATTATATACGTAAATTAGTTGTTCTGAAGCGCCAGGGATTTACAGTTGTATCATGTTGTGAATGTGCCAACAATTTTTTCACAGGTTTGTTTTGATCTTTTTTTCTCAAGAAGCATGATGGTTTTTAGCAGGTTAAGCTTCCTTACCATCTGTTCAGGACACAGCATATTTAGAATTCAACATTGACAATACCTGCTGTGAGTATTGATTTGGTTCTCACTTGCTGGCAGTCTTATCCATTTCCTAAAAGTCACAACGCAAATTTGCAGAACTTGTGTTTAGACGTTTGAGATACTTGTGGACTCGCTAATTTACCGAACTCATGTTTAAACGATTGAGATACTTATGGACTCGTATGCTGTATGCTGTCCTGTTATATAGATGTCTTAACTTCGGATGCAAATTTACAGCGACGATTGAGATACTTATGGACTCATATGCTTTACACTGTTATATAGAGGTGACAATTATGAACTCTTTGTTACAACACATACATGAAGCCTTATCTGAGGAATGATTTTGACCATCTTACTGTGTCGATGGATATTCTTATGTTAATAAGTAGGGATGGCAGTTTGAGCTCCAAAACAATGTCGGTTAGTTTTACAAAAATAATGTCATTTCGGTGGCCTGTATTAAGAAGTATCCCAATAATATAGTGTGTTATTCTCTAGAGTTGAATGATCTGTTAGTACGTTCCACGTTAATCCACCACACTAATTGATTTCTAAATAACTATTGCTTTGTATGAAGAGCTTCTTGCTTTATTTCTTGCAGGGACAGACGGGCAAATTAATTTGGACAGAAGCAAGTCATATGCCTTTAGGTGTCTTGCTTCAACTGAAACTGAGATGTGATCTCTCTTGTATAGTTCTCTGTTACTTAAAACAACCAAATTTGGTTGGTTTTATGAAATAGTTGGTTGAGAAGGATTTGTCTATATCATGTCTGATTGAAGGTTTCACTTCTTCAACGAGTTCTTACTAACTTACACTTCCGTAAACATAGGCTTCTCGCCGCATCACTTTGGAGATCTAATTCTTTTGCATTAGCAGTTTGAGATCAAAATTTGGAAATAAGGTCTGTGGATTATGCATGTGTTCTTCTTGGGCTGACAACCATGGCATCATTCCTCCTAATTCACTAATTGATAACTTTTCAAGGGTTCTCTTTATTCCTTAATTGGGTTGGCATTATTCCACTTTGTTCACTAATTGATAACTTTCTTAACAAAACAGTTTTCTTTTCCTGAACCAGTCGCTAACAAAATCCTTACAGGATTATCTACAAAGCTGGCGGTCAACAGACTTTGTCACATGCCACAGAAGTTTGACTGTTGAACAAGAACTTCAGCGACTTCATTCAAATCCGCACTGCCTCAAAAATGTTCCAGCGATGCTAAGTCCACAAAGCTAGCTATCGTAAAAATGGATGGATCATAAGAAATCATTCTCTTTTCACAAACAGTACCTGAACTTCAGTCTGATGAGCTGATTGCATTCCAGATCAACAATTTACTGGAAAACGAAAGAAAATTCGAGGGCAACGTTAATGCGTTAAAAAAAGACCTATTATTTTAGCAAAAGGAAGACTTAATCTTCCAAGAATTAGCCAATGACAGTACCAGAAAATCGTCCTGCAACATGGTCGGTCAACAACATACACAATCTCTCACAACACTGGACAAAAACTTCAAAAAAGCTTATAACCAGAATCACTAGACGGTACTACCCATCAATATGCATTATTTCTATGCCAAGTCAGCTGTAAATTTCCCATGAAAACCATCTCTTTCAGTGATGAGCCTTTGCTTCAGCTTTCTTGTGAGACTTTGCCTTCATCTGCATTTAAATGGTAAAGACATCATCAAGTAAGCATTTGCAGATAATCAATCATAATCAGGGCACTTCAATGACTTTCAAGGATAAACAGCTCAAGAACATGATAGTCTCTAACTATATGCCTAGTTACTTTTAAAATTCCAACTTAAATAAATGAAGATTTAGACACTTTCAACAAGATATGAAACAAGTATGAGGTGATTAGACAATAGGCCATGCAAAGAAAAAACACTTAAAGATGACAAGAAGCCAGTGATGTTGTTTTGACCAATTAGTTCTTAAGTCATTGAACAAATTGTTAACATTTTGTCCAAAATGGTTCGGGCCGGGCTGGGCTGACCTTCATGAAACTCAATCAACTCAAGCTAGGCCAAGCCAAACCCAAATTGCCAATCCTGAACAACGAAGGACCAGATTTCTTCTTCTATAGATGTTCCAGCACAAAGGCAATTCGTTATCCCTTAGCATTATTAGTTTGATAATTACTTTTAGTTCACTCTTTGCTTATTCAAATCTAGCTATCGTGAAATGGGATGATTCCTCAGTACACAAATTCCTGTAATTCTTCTTATCAAACAACAAACTTTCAAATCCAGCAAAGAACTTCAGAGCAATGGGGAAATCAAATAAGCAATGAACTATAAACGCATTCCATAAACAGATGATAAACTCGGAAATGAAACAATCACAGTTAAGTCAAACGGATATAGCAAACTCCACCTTGAGATACTTAAGCTTCATGTTGCCATAAACAAGACCTACAGAGAAAGCCGATACACGAGCCACCTAACACACCAACAACCCAAAAATCAAACACCCAGACATTGATTTTCAAAGATATTGCTCCAAATTGCACTAATTAAAATCCTACGCTAATGAAACACAGAGATCATAAACAAACTTTCTTCTTTTCTGTTTCATCTCTAAATTTCAAGCATTTTCCAGGAACCAAAATATGGGAGGAAATGAACAATTACCAATGCAAGTGTGCTGATTCCGGAGTACGGTCCCGGAGGCGGCGTCATCGGGGAGCTTTAGCCTTGGGGATCGAACAAGAGGACTAGAAGAGAGATTCCGGTAATTTAAATATCACAAACCCTAGATTTGACTCCTTGTGAGAGAGAGAGTCAAAACCATTGTAATGTAGTTACGATCTCTATATGTCGTCCAAGCGTTTTAATTCAGTGCGGTCGAGAGTAGGTGAAACAAGGTAAACTGCTAGTAAACGACGTCGCATCGTTGTGACCTTTCTTTTTAAACACACCGTTTCTTATTAAATATTTAAATTAAAAGACATGGAAGATAGAACTCTTGTAATTTAAGAAATCATAGAAAATTCCTGATTTTTAAATTTTTAAAAAACATTTTAATTTTGCAGTTCCTTTTATATATTTTTTAAAATAATAATAAAACATACGCAGTATGAATATTATATATATATTGATCATATATCACTAATATAGTAACTCATAAGGACGTTAACGAACATGTCGGATTTTTTTTAAAATTACAAAATGACGTTATTTTTGTTGTTTCAGTCGGGCCAAATTATTTTAACCCGTGGTTCGGTTAATCAGAGCCAAAATCGGACCGGCCTAAAATTGACATCCCTAATAACTCAAGTCATATTAAATTTAATTTAAATTAATAATTTAAGATAATTATAATAAATTATTAGTTTAAATTATATTTAATTAGTTCGATTTAAACTTAAAATTCACTTATAAACAACATTTGATTAATACAAGTAAAATATTCATGACTTGTGTATTTTATTTTATTTTATTTTGATAAATTTAAATATTATGAAATTTTTCTAATATTTGTTAAACTAAACAAGAAGTTTTATTTCTTTTACCCAAATATTTAATACTCGTCAAAGTTGGAATTTAGGTTAGATCGGATGAGTAAATCCACTAAGCTTTTTTTAATTTAATTAACCCTTTTTTTAATTAACATAATATATGTTATAAATTTACGATTAAAAGAATCCCTTTTATCATATTTCACTTACTTCATTATTAAAATATATATGATAAATTATTAAAAGGTTAAGATATTCAAAATAATGTAATAACGAATTTTTTATTCTATAAAATAAAACAAAAGTTTGTAAATAATTTTTGCTCGTATATTTGGATCTTATCGAGTCATATGTAGTATAATTTCTAACATAATATATAATTAAAAATATTAAAGTACCCCTTAGGGGGTGGTCGAGTTTGTGGAGTGGGAGGCATGAAGCCAAAAGGTCCTATGATCAAATTCCCTTCCTGTGCTCTCTCGATTGAGTCTATCGTACAAGGTTTACCTAGTGTGGAGTATCCGATTGGCATAATTTACAAGCTATTATAGTAATTCAAAAATTTACCCAATGCGCATCTAAAGAATAGCGACCACGGGTTTCTCTGTTTCCAAAAATATTAAAGTGATAATTATAAATTTAATTTTTATATATAACTCACTTTTTTCTTCTTTTTTAAAGTCCAAATCCAATCTCCAATAAAAGCTAACATTTAAACGTATTAATTACTTGTGTTCATACAACTTTTAAGCTCTATTTTCTCCAACACTATCGTTTTTCTTTTGACTTATGTATGAACTTTCACACTTGGACGGCTTTTTGTTTGGAACCTTATCTTTCTCACAAGATCAGTCAAATGATTCTTTCTAAGTGGTTTTAAGGATGTTTGCTCGTGAAATGTCATCAGTTTCTGGTGGCAGACATTGAAAGATGCTTGTTCGTGGTTCGTATTTAGCTCAAACGATAATAAATCGGGTTGAATTTGAAATTTTTTTATTAACAAACGACATGAAAAATTCAAATTCTAATCAAAATTTGAATAAGTTTGACTTATTTAAACAAGTTTGGATTGAAGTTGGTGTTTTTTATTAAACAAAACAATAATTAAAGAAAATGATACGCTTGTTCGTAATTGACGTCAATGATAATAACTCGGGTTGAATTCGGGAAGGATTTTTTATTTACAAGTATCATGAAAATTTAAAGATTTAATCAGATTTTGAACAAGTTTGACATTGTTTTAACTTTTTAAATAAAATTTAATTTCAATTTATTTTAAAATTTATTCATTAATTTCAACTCAGATCGGACATTTAGACTACAACAAGTTCATGAGTTGATTCAAAAGAAGTTTACAACTAAATTATATATAAAACAACTAAATTAATTTTAAAAATTATTAAAATTTAAGTATTTTTATATTTCAATTTGAATTATTTTAAAATTAATAAATCAAATTTAAATAAATCAAAATTTAAATCTACACAACATGGACTCTATCAAACTTTTGACTTATGTGATCTTTAATTTACTTTAAAGTCTTAGGATTTGTTGATTCAAGTTGGAAAGTTCTTTGGGCATTGATGCTTTAGAAAAGTATTAATTAAGGTTTAATAAATTAAAATAGTTTCTTTTGGATATTAAAGAGAGATCAGATTAGAAAGCTAACAGACCAATAAGATTCATGGGTTGAGATAATATATGTAACCACGATGTAACTCAAATCAATTACATAGCTTGCACATGGACCAAATCTCCTTAAACCTAGAGCCAGTTTCTTATAAAGACTTCTGAGTCTTCTCGTGACTGAAGCTCCATTGTGTTTAGCTTCTTCTCTAACCTCAAAAAGCTTCAATCTATCTCTCATACTCACTTCAATGGCCGCCACAAGCCCCAATTTTTCTGCACTCTCTAAACCTTCGTTTTCTTTAAATTCAAGTGCAAAGACACCCCAGAAAGCTCCAGTCTTTCTTCTCCCAAAAACCCTGCTTAAACCCTCTGGTTTCAGTCAAAGACACGATCTTTATCAAACCCAGAAAGCACAGGTCCCTTTCTCTTCAAAAAATCCTATAGCTGGTCATCTCTCTGGAAATGAGCTACCCCCAGATGATCAGTCTTTAAGTTCTTATTTTGATGATGACGATAAGCCCCGTGAAGAGTGTGGTGTTGTGGGTATATATGGTGACCCTGAAGCCTCTCGTCTTTGCTATTTAGCCCTTCATGCTTTACAACATCGAGGCCAAGAAGGAGCTGGCATTGTTGCTGTCAACAACAAGGTTCATCAAACTTTTACTGGTGTTGGGTTAGTTTCTGAAGTGTTTAATGAGTCTAAGCTCGATAAATTACCAGGTGATTTAGCTATTGGTCATGTTAGATATTCCACAGCAGGGGCTTCAATGCTTAAGAATGTGCAACCTTTTGTTGCTGGGTACAGGTTTGGATTTGTTGGGGTTGCTCATAATGGAAATTTAGTAAATTATAGGAAGTTGAGGGTTATGCTTGAGGATAGTGGCTCAATTTTTAACACTAGTTCTGATACTGAGGTTGTTTTACATTTGATAGCTATATCAAAGGCTAGGCCTTTCTTTTTGAGAATTGTTGAGGCATGTGCGAAGCTTCAAGGTGCATATTCTATGGTGTTTGTGACAGAGGACAAGTTGGTTGCAGTAAGAGATCCTTTTGGGTTTAGGCCTTTGGTTATGGGTAGGAGGAGAAATAATGGAGCTGTTGTGTTCGCATCTGAGACTTGTGCTCTGGATTTGATTGATGCTGAATATGAGAGAGAGGTTAATCCTGGAGAGGTTCTTGTGGTTGACAAAGATGGGGTTCAGTCACTTTGCTTGATCCCTCATCCTCAACCAAAACAATGCATATTCGAGCATATTTACTTTGCTCAACCCAATTCGGTTGTGTTTGGTCGTTCAGTTTACGAATCCAGGAGCATTTTTGGCGAAATACTTGCCACTGTGGCTCCTGTTGAATGTGATGTAGTAATTGCTGTTCCAGATTCTGGGGTGGTGGCTGCACTTGGTTATGCCGCTAAAGCAGGAGTTCCATTTCAACAAGGGTTGATAAGGTCACACTATGTGGGGAGAACTTTTATCGAGCCTTCACAAAAGATCAGGGATTTCGGTGTGAAGCTTAAGCTCTCACCGGTAAAAGGTGTATTGAAAGGGAAGAGAATTGTGGTTGTGGATGACTCTATTGTAAGAGGAACTACCTCTTCCAAAATTGTTAGATTGCTTAAGGAGGCTGGTGCCAAAGAGGTTCACATGAGAATTGCTAGTCCTCCAATGATTGCTTCTTGTTATTATGGGGTAGATACTCCTAGTTCTGAGGAACTGATATCTAACAGAATGAGTGTTGAAGAGATTAGACACTTCATTGGTTGTGATTCTCTAGCCTTTCTACCTTTTGATAGCTTGAAAAACTTACTAGGGAAAGATTCTGATAGTTTCTGCTATGCCTGCTTCTCTGGAAATTATCCAGTTAAGCCCACTGAACAGAAGGTGAAAAGGGTTGGTGATTTTCTTGATGATGGTCTTTATGGAAGCATTGATTCAATTGATGGAGGATGGGTTCAAGGTCCTCAAACCGAGAACATGGAGAATAAAGTTCAAGAACCGCATATTCAGAACGTATAGAAAGTTGCTCTATAGCCTGCAATGGATCAGTTTCTCCTCATCAACATATTCACTTATTCAGTAATCTAACAAACACATTATACACTCATGTGAGTGATATTAATATAGGCCTCTTCTATGAGATTTAAGATAAGTTTCCAAAAATCTAGAAAAGAGCTGTCTTGTAACTTAAAGCACTCTTCTACTCTTCTTTTTCTCATTTTCTTTCTCTAATTACTTGCAATTGATCACAATCTATGAATGGACTTTTATATACCGCAGTGGACACCTTAGGCTAATATTTTAAAATTTGGTTATTTTATAAAAACTGTTCGATTAATTAATAAACTAATCAATTTTAACAATAAAAGCGATTAAAGTAAATGACACCGAAAAGTTAAAAATTGAATTGAAAAATTGATTGATTTAAAATTTTTACGGTTTCTCTCGCTCTTTTTAAGTTTTCCTAATTTTGTTATTGCATTGTTAATTTTTTAAGATTTTTTATTTTAATGGTTAATATTTTTAAGTTTTAAATTAATGACTAAAATTTTAATAATCAAATACTTAATTTCTTTCACTAACATACAATTGCTGGTCCGGACCAATACAAAAGCCTGTTACGAAATTTTCTTATTCGGTACCAATTTTTTGGCCAGTACGTTACGGTATTTTAAATAATGGTTTGTAAGAATATTAATGGGCCAATCAAACCGGTGGCAAATCGGACCGGTAGCCCATAGTCCCGTTGTCTTGGACAATGTCGTTTTGATATAATTAACCCACATTAGAGGACAGACATTATATGTTTCTAGGTGCAACACAAAGAAAGAAACAGAATCAATTTGACCCATACAGGTCTTCAGGAAACATGATGTCGTAACAGATTGTTCTGATTATGTATTAAATTATCTACCAAAACAAATATAGTTTACTTATATATATGTTGAAGTCTGTATCACTTTAAATAAGTTCCAGGTTGTTACACTTGAAAACACATGAATGAATGCATTGTAGACACAAATATGAATCTTGAGAATATGCTAAACATGATTTAGATGAAACAATAGCCATGACATTTTTTTCCCAGGCTATTGATTCGACTCCGTTTTCGAGTTTCCAGTGCTATTCTGCGGCTGCGGCTGCGGCTGCTGTTGCAGTTGATGCATGTTCTGCTGCTGTTGCTGCAATTGCTGCATGTTGAGTTGAGAATATTGTGGCTGCTGTAGCTGGAACATCTGGGGAGGGTTGATGGAGAGTTGCTGAACCATACCCTTTGTTGGGTCAGAATCCCCACGGTGCTCTGCAGTAGCAAGCTTCAATCGTCTAACCTCCGTCGTCAATGCCTCGTTTAGAGCTGTAAAAATTCACACACAATCACAGGTGGAACGACCATGTAAGCTTGGTTTCAAAAAGGCAGAAACAGCAATGCATGACAATACAAGTTTAATCTCCCATTCCACCATTTCCTACAACCTAATCTCCAGGAACACAGCAATAATATCAACTACAATAGAACTCTAATGAATCAACAACATATGCCATTTTTCCACAAGGAATGGACGTATCATCATCAAGTAGGTGAGTGACTCAATTATGGGAAAAATAACGGAGGTAGTAATACAAAAAGGTATCAGATCAACTGACTCAAAAAGTGTGTTAAATGTTGAACTCTCTTGATCAAGTAGGTAGGTATTTTTGAAGCAAGTGATAATCTGAAGCAATAACATTTTAGGATAATGACATAATAACTGGAATTTAGCATGAGAAACTGTCTTTGTGAAGCAGACAGAGATAACTAAATTGAAGACTGATGGACACATATGGAAACAATGCCTAATTGTGCACAAAGAAGAATATATCTAGAAGTCATAATCAAGGGCAATGAATCCGGGACCTAGTCTTGACGTGATATCAAAGTAGGTAGAAATTTAGGCACCAGGTGATGATGGGTTTCAGCCATTGCAGATAAGTGATCCCAGCCAATTGCAATGAATGATCTATTAAAAGGATAATTAAATGGAAGGAATTGCAGATATACCATCTCGGAGCTGAGCCTGTTGTTCCATGGCTTGGAGGCGAAATTTCAATTCGTTATTCTGATTTGTAAGACCAACAGAATCTCTCTGCCCATAACATGATAGAAAGCACCTAAATAAGTTAGAAACAAACTAAACACAGCATGTTTACTGAAAAAAGTTCGGAAACCTAAGTTGGCACCTGCAGAAGAGTAAGCTGTGCAGATAATGTCGTAGCCTCAGTCTGCAGGGTCTGAACTTTGTGCTCCAACTCTGAGATGTACCTCATTTTCCTTTCTTTGGATCGTGCAGCTGATTGACGATTTGCCAGAATCCTAAATGAGCAATAAAATAAGGAAAAAAGAAATGCAGATGTAAGCCCATATAAGATTCATTGTAATATCTATATTGAATCAACAGGGACAGGAAACTTTACCTCTTTGCACGTTTTGGGTCAGTTAAAGCAATCTCGGCCAGTTTCTCATTTGCCATAATTTTCTTCAGTTCAGGACCAGTAAATTCTCCATTTCCAAACTCTAAGCTAAAGGTATTCCCATCAATGGGTTTGCTGGGTGACAGTTGACCAGGACAAGTGCCCGGAGAAGGTGGAAGCTTTGGTGACTCACCACCAAAATTGAGCTTGCCCATGAAACTATCCATGGAAACACTTCTTAAGTGTCTGGTGGTTGATGCGATATCTCCACCCGCAGTCCTTTTGATCCCTTCCCTCTTCTCCATGGAAGAACTTGATCCACCTCTTGGCATACTACTTCCACTTTCATTCACACTGCTTTCAGCTTCATTATCACTGCTACCACCTCCATTTGTCTTCGTTCCACTAGCTCTACTATCCAAATCCTCACGGTTCTCGTTACCGTTCTTATCATCAGTTCCCGACGAATTCAATGCATCAATGTTGTCCAAATTCATATAAGTCGAAATAAAATCATCCACAACTTCTCCTTCAGATCTCCTCTCACCCATCCCCTCCGCACTACTATCAACACCTCCATCTAATTCCCTCTTTACCAACTGAGCTGGCTGCTTAGCCACACCAGAAGTCTCTCTGCCAGATACCGATCGCTCCAAGCCACCACCTGGACTCCTCAGAGGAATAAGAGGTGCCGAAGACTGCGTCACATTAGTAAAGCCAAAAGGAATATCACTACTAGACCTTCTATGAGCTTTACGAGGAGGTAAACCCTCACCAAACCTCATAGTATTGCATCTACCAAAAGGCGAGGGTGGCAACATTGAATGAGAACTTGCGTCTCTATCCTCCATAGGCACATCCATGGACATGGACTCCGAGGCAGTAGATGAAGAAGAGTCCCTGAAAGTTGCAGGGCTTAAAGGTGGCAACGAGTCAAGAGAGAAGAAAGCTGATGGTTGAGACAAGGATCGCGAATGGGTCGGGCCCGGACCGAAATTCTGTGAACCCATTGGTTGATTCACCGGCCTAGACACCAGGATCTGAGAATACGGCGAAATGGGTGGGATCTGGTTGGGGTGTGACGGTGGTATCCCTGTTCTTTTCCCTGTTTCAGCACCAAAATTCTGACCAAAATGTCTTGCACCCATTTGAGCTTGACTCAACTGCGGGATATCGAGTTGATTCATCAATGAAAATGGCTGCTTTGGAATGCCAGACGATGACTGCGTAGTACCGAACGACGACTGAATCCTTTGCATAACTTCACCATTAGCTTCTTTAGTATCACCCATTCCACAACTATAAACCGCAATTCAAGCTCAACCCACCTCACCTTTCACCAAAATCCAACCAACAAATCAGATTAAACAAAAAAAACCCACCACAACTAGCAACCATACCCATAAAAAAGAAATGAGCATAAAGGAACATAAACGAAGAAAAGCAAGCATCTTTCACCATTGAAAAACCAAAGATAACATTTTACTTTAAACATACCGGTAATTTCAAACAAATGGTCGTCCTCCAAACCACCTTGGCATTTGATGCTTCACTTCAATCCCTCCTCACCCCACTTTCAACTTTACCAATCTGAGACGGAAATGGCAAGACGAAGCTGAAGCAGAAGTACCCGTCAAGACCAAACATCCTCTTTACATCACCAAGTCCAAGTGTTTAGTGTGTTCAAGTGTAAGAACACGAACTATGCGTCCCTCTCTCACTAACTAGAATCTCTCCCTCTACGTCTCTTCTCTGTGTGTCTTTCCTATTCCTACGAGGACACGGATTTCACGACATTGGTGATGGACGTGTGATATTAAATAAGAAAATGGCATTTGAATTTGCATTTCTATTTCATCTCAATTTCATTCCGACCTCATTTGGGTGTCTCGCCCTTTGTTCCCGCAACTTATTTAGGCTTAAGTCTATTTTTATATATACATATATAATATATGCATGTGTGACAAAAGTAAGAATCGAAAAAATAATAATTTTATTGTTATTTATAATATTATGTTATATTTTAGCGATAATAATATTATAAATTGCCATAAAGTTAAATATTTAATAATTTTTAATATATTATTCATCGATTTAATTTATTTAATATCATAAATAATAAATTGTACCTACTAAATATTAGTGCAATTTTAAAAATAATTAATTTAAATTAAAGATATAATTTTTATTTTAATATTCAATAAATTTTAATTAAATTATTATCAATGTTTCTATTACTTTTTTTACACAATATATATATATATGTATTATTTTAATAATATTATAATATAAAATGATATTAAAAAATATTTGCTTAAATTTTTATGTAAAATATTGAAGTACTAAAATATTTGCTTAAATTTTTATGTAAAATATTGAAGTACTAATTACACTTTTAATATATATGTGAACATTGTCATTCCAATATCTATTCATACACTAAATTCATGTATTCTTTTTTCTCATTTTGTTAGCGGGACATCATTAAAAATAAATCATAGTCCTAAAGTTGGTTTATCGATATGAGTAGGGATGTTAAGTTTGACCCGGTCAGCTCAACTCTACCTGATTTTAGCCCGAGTTAACCTGGCTAAAAATAGTCGGTTGGGTCTAGCACGAACCGACCTATGACTCGACCGTTACTTCATAAACGAGTGGGACATCATCAAAAGTAAATCATAGTTTTAAAGTTGATTTTTCAATAGGAGTAGGAATGTTAATTTTAGCCTAGCCAGCTCAGTTCTGCCTAATTTTGGCCCCAATTGACTTGCCATGAGGGGATCATTGGCCAAAAATGGTGGGTCGGGCCGAGTACGGACCGGTCTGTAGCTCGACCATTACTTCATAAACGAGTGAGACATCATCAAAGGTAAATCATAGTCATAAAGTTGGTTTGTCGATAGGAATAGGGATGTTAATTTTGACTTGATTAGCTCAACCTTACTTAATTTTGGCCCAAGTTGACTTGCCACGAGTGGATCACTAGTAAAAAATGGTCGGCTGGGCTGAGCACGGACTGACTTGTGGTTCAAACGTTACTTCAAAAATGACATTATTTTTTACATTTTTTTTAAAAAAATTATAAAATGGCTCGACCACGGGCTATCCTAGCTCGTGATCGGGTCTGACTCGATCCATAGATATTCTTATTGCACCTTTTACCTATGTGTGTAGTTAAGAAGTGAATATATATATATAATTTTGTGAAATTTTTTTGCCTTCATTATTTAAATATATATATATATACATATACATATATGGATTCATAAAATATTTGCATAATTTACGGCTTTTATTCCTCTTATCCTTTTTTTTCCCCCAAAACTCACGCTCTTGCTCTTTCGTGAGCTCAATCTCTCTTACATTCTTTTACCTTTTCGATGAATGTCAACTTCTTTCTTTTTATCTCTCTACAATCTTTTTTTATTGTTAATTGATTTTAAAAGAAAAAGACCATATTTTCTTTTTCACACTAATCATTATTAAAAACAATTTAATGTTAATGTCAATCGTCCATTTATTATATATTTTTATTACGTGAAATTTATTTATAATTGAGAATAATTAATAGAGAAATTTTTTAAATGTTTACTTCTAAATAGTTTTGGAATCTTTTATATCTATTAATAATATTATTTATACATATGTTGAGTTTAAAGTGTATTATAGTATTTAATTACTTAATAAATGATTATTATAAAATATTTGTACAACACGAGCTTTTATAAAAAAAATACAAAAGCTATCAGGGAAACAAGTTAGGGATGTCAAATTTGGCTCAATCCGGCCCGTGACCCGATTGTTGCTTAAAAAATGACGTCATTTTTTACATTTTTCGTTAAAAAATATATGGCAAGCCTGGTCCGTCGGGCCATTAGCTGAGCCACGGGCCACTCTAGCTCGCCGTCAGGCCAGACCAGTGGCTTAACATTCCTAAAACGAGTGTATTTGTGCAAAAAATCTTGAATAAGAGTTAAACATCTAATATTGTCCTAATATTGCAAATCCTTAACTAAATTATACAATTTCCCAACTTTAATGCTCTTCTTATCTAAATAAACTGCAAGCTAATATTCCATAATTTATTTCAAATAGGGATTAGCATATAAAACTCGTGGCCCAAAGAAAAAAAATAGAAAATAGAAAAAAGAGATACCATTTAAAATTATTACTTTGAATTTGATTCTATAAGACTAAAATATCATTTTGGTCAATCGAAAATAACATCTTTATTATGTAGGAGTAAGACTGTGTATTATTAGACCTTTTCATAATTTGCATTTCAGCGAGACTCTCAATGAGTTTTGTTGTCGTTGTTATTATTAAAAACTAAAATATCACTTTGATATGTTTATTATTATTATTATTCTTACCTTGGTTTACAAGTTTCATCCAAAGTGATCCTTTGAAACTCTTAATGTCAATAGAATCAACAACTTGTGCAAAGGATTCAACAGTTTAAAAGTAATTTTTAACCTTTAAGAAGACTGGATTCCATTTTCCAAGTTTGTTTAGTCTCATTTTGTGACCAAGTTGTTCCTTAATTCTAGGGCTAAATTATGACTCTTATTTGTATGATCAAGTACACATGAAAGTTCAAAAATCATACCTCATTATACCTTTAGTTGACTAATTCACAATACTCACCAACTTAAAAATATATTTAGTCTTAAATTTCTCAAAATTGACAACTACCCTTTGTTTAAAACTTAAAAAACTTCACAATTCCGCAAAAAAGAACACAAATTCAAACCATTTGAGTGGTCAAATATTTTGTTTCTGAAAGGAAGGAACCCGCAGTCGCTACCATTTGAATACGTATTGGGTAAACCTCCGGATTGATGCAATAAAATTAACTAATGTAACAAACTTAATCAACTTAGCATAAAGTTTACAATTATACTTTATTTATTTATTTTTTTTTTGAAGAAGAGATAATATAATTAAAAGCGACGAGAATAAATCTCGAACAACACATCAGGCAGATCAACCCATAAGTGAAACCTGCCATGGCGAATAGAGTCACGCGCTAGCAGGTGAGCACACCTATTCTCATGACACCTAATCCAAAAAACCTGAATATCCGGCCGAGAAACAAGAATGGCCTTACAATCAAACACTAGCAAATCAAAAGCAGAATTATCCTCACGAGGAATGGATAGCGAAATATAATGACTGGCAATCAGTAAAAATACAACTAGGATCAAGTAAAGATGCGGAAGCATAAAGTAAACAATGCCGCAAAGCAAGGGTCTCTGTCACTGCTGCTTGATTTCCACCTTTCTCAGAGCCAGAAATGGCTAAAGAAAAGTTGCATTCTGCATCTTCTATAGCTAAACCAAAACCCACAAAATCTAAAGTTTCAAAAATAGTTCAATCCACAAATGCGACCCAGGAAACTTAGACAAAAACATAGTTCCTCTAAAAAAAGCACAAACACAAATCATTAAGTGGTCAAATTAATTAATGTAAAAAACTTAATAAAGTTAGCAAAAAATTTTCAATTACCCTTTATTTGAAACTTAGAGAAAAGCATAATTCCACTAAAAAGAAACACAATCACAAATCATTAAGTGGTCAAAATAACTAATGTAAGAAACTTAATAAGGCTAAAAAAAAGGTTACATTTGGCATTGAATTGTAGAATTTGATCATATCAATGTGTTTTTGCCTCAAACTCGTAAGAAACAACATCATTGTCTCATGCTCTTGTTATGTTTATATTTCATACAGTGAAGTTGCCTTCTCGTAAACTACACAAACAAAAGAGTGATGAGATTTGGTTCTTGACGTGTCTCAATTCCAAGCAACAGGCGGTTTGTCTTTGATCATGACATTGAAGAAGAGATGTCATGTCACCTTATGCATGGCCGTACAAGATAATGTGATATTCCAAAGCTGAAAGCAGGAAGGAGGGCAAAAGCAAGAGTAGCCATAGGTGGACGATGAAAGCTAAATCAACCCTTCTTGTTCCTATCCTCAAAAATGGCTCCCAAGTTTTGAGGGTAAGGACAAAGGCCGGTGTAGTGGCACTATCGGATAGTCAAATAGGATTATTTTATAGTCAGTATCTAATATTTCGAGTTTGATATTCATACTATTTAATTGTTGATACTATATTTTTAAAGATTTAAATACTGAATTATATTTTAAAAAAATTAGTTGTATTGATCGCATCGGTGAATACATTGATTACTAAAAAAATATTGAATTAAATTTATAAATTAAGAATATTTAAAGGATTAAATTACAAAATATATTTTATTTAATTTTTAAATAGTTATTATGTTAAAAAATTATGTTTTTGTTAATTTTAATAAATACTAATTTTAATTTTCTATTTTATTATTAAATAAATAAGATCATCGTCATCGTCATCATTACACCCAGTCTGAAATCCCACAATAAAGCGGAGTCTGAGGAGGCTTAATAGTACGCAGCCTTACACTTATATAGTAGAGAGACTGTTTCCAATAGACTCACACATAGATGTGACAATAAAAGAGTGATACAGGTTAAAGAGTAAATAAGTAAAATGCAATTTAATATTAATTATTAGTATAAATTAAAAACAAAAAAAACCTATTTTATAATTTAAAAACTATTTAAAATTGTCAAGAATCTCCAATCGGACAAGTGTGAGTGCATTTAGTCATTTATAATAGTGTACAAACCTCCTCTCTTAAACTAGCTTTTGGGAGTGAGGCCTTTCAACATAACATCAGAGTTTGTTTGTCTCGATGGTTTGGGACAGTGTCTGATTCTGTCCTTTAGCCCAATATATCCAACAGATGTCTAACCCTGCTTTGGGTTGAAAGGAGTATGTCAAGAATCTCACATCGGACAAGTGTAAGTACATTCAGTCATTTATAATAGTTTGCAAAACTCTCCTC
Organism: Erythroxylum citrifolium; assembly: GCA_026284465.1. Taxonomy (NCBI): domain Eukaryota; kingdom Viridiplantae; phylum Streptophyta; class Magnoliopsida; order Malpighiales; family Erythroxylaceae; genus Erythroxylum; species Erythroxylum citrifolium. Next base: position 71,234,603 of record JANKOE010000205.1, on the reverse strand, counting down.
TTAAGCTAGGATTATTAATCTCAAAACTAATACTAATTTCAACACGAAATTCACGACATTATACATTCTTGTATCATGCAAAGTGTTCCTAAAACGTGGAAATCTCCAAAACCCTGAGTTGTATCGTCTAAGAATACTTACGTGCGTACACATGTTTATGGACCAAATCAACGGGTTGTTCACGTTGTTGTGCTATTAGCTTTGATTTGGTAAGTTTCATATATGTTGGATTGTTCTTTTCTTACATGCAAAATTTTGGAATTGGGCATGGTTTTAGTCGATATTTTCAAAACTGAACAAGTTCGAATGGTTTAACATAAATTTTTTTGAATCGGTTAATCTTTTTGTTTAATTTTTAATTTTTTGGTTCGATTTAGTATAATAATCTTTGTTGTTAAAAATCGATTGGTTTATTAATTAACTGGACTTTTTTCATAAACTGATTCGTTTTTACATAAATCAAAATAAATTGATTAATTTTTATTTAACAGCTTCCTTTTCTAATTAAATTTTAAATTTTTCGATAGGTAAAGATAGTTTTACTTCAATCAATTTTCAAATTATTTAATTTTTTTCGTTTATGACAGTCTAATATCAGTTGAGCCTTTTAAACCTTAAATATCTTGTCTTACTGGTTTAATTAACTTCTGGTTCAATTTTTAAAATATTAGTTTTAGGAATGCAAATGTGTATAGAAAACTTGATTGTGATGGAAATAAATGATAAAATGTAGTTGATGATTCAGCAGAGAATTATATGAAACATTTAGATATATGAAAAAACTGGATTTTGATTAATTGATTTGATAAAAATACAACTGGCAACAAATTACAATTGCATTACTTTAAGCTGGCTAATTGAATATTAACTACAATGTATGAATTTGTTATCTTTTAAAATTTTATGTCAGATCGGAAGTTAAACCGATAAAACATGAAGTTTAAGTTTTAAAGGTCCAATCTGTAATATATCGTCATAAGACCGACTAAATATTAAATAAAATTGAAGAATTTGAAATATGATTGAAATGAATTATCCTTACCTACTGAAAATGTTGAAGTTTAATTGAAAAGCGAGATTGTTAAATGAAAATTAATTGATTTATTTTAGTTTATAAGAACTTATTAATAAATAAAAATCGGTCAATTAATTAATTAACTGGTCATTTTTTTTTTAAAAGTTGGAGGAAAAGGAAAACGATTACACAATTAATCGCGGGAAACTAACTCTCGACAAATTCTCTAGGAGGAGAACATGACACCCAATGAGTGGAATAGAAAAATAAGTAGTGCCGAGCGCAACATGCTCAGCGTAGCCTGCTAGCCAGTCCGCACAACGGTTCCCCTCACGGTAGATGTGACGATGGAGCACCGTCCAGTTCCACGTACACAGTTCATGAATGCCGTGCACTATGGGGTTATGGACCAAGGATCGGCTGGCTGAGGAAGAGAGGAGTTGGAGGGCCACAGCAGAGTCAATCTCCAGCTCAATTCGGCGATACTCGAGATTCCATGCGAATGTGAGCCCTGTAAACATACCCCAAAGTTCCGCAGATAACGATGAGCACCAGCCAAGATTTTGGCTAAACCCGCCGAGCCAATTGCCTATACTGTCGCGGAGGAGACCGCCAGCCGAAGCCGAGGAGGAGGAACGGTTACAGGCGCCATCAGTATTCAACTTGACCCACCCGATAAGAGGTTTGCACCAGCCGATGAGGTGCTCGTGACGGTGGGGAAGACCCGTGATAAAGCTGCTTGTCCAAGCGGTAGACTTGTGGATCTGATTTGCATAACAGAAAGAGGTGAGGATGGTCAAGTAAAATGAGCATCGAAAACTGACCTATTACGCCAATTTTTAACAACAAGAGTTATTAAACCAGGATTTGTTGATTGAACCGATTAAACCAATTGAAATCAGGAGAAAATAACCAATTAATTTGTACCATTTCTCTTTTTTGTTTGAAGACTCACAAATGAGACTCACAAATGGGGTCACTTTTAAAAATTATATATTCAATGTCATATCAAAAATAAAAAAGGACCCCACAAAAATAAAGTTAAGATTTTTTAATTAAAAAATGAACAGTATGGTTTAAATAATTATTTTGTTGTTTTTTAAACAAAGGAATTCTTTTTTTTTTTGATGCGTACTAGGTAAATCTCCGGATTGATATAATAGCCTGCAAATCACACCAATTGGATATTTCTTTTAAGCAAATCCGGTACGACAGGCTCAATCGAAAGAACGTAAATAGAGGGAATCAAACACAAAATTTTTTGACTCCATGTCCCTCCACTCCACCAACTAGGAGGCTTATTTTGTCAAGATCCTTATGAGATATTTTGATATGTTCTATTCGTTTTGAATTATTTATGATATTAATATTAATTTTAGGTCTAAAGTGAAATAATTAACTCTTCCTCTAAAATTGATGCTTTGAAAAGCCAAAAGGGAACCAAAAGAATGAATTAAAAAACATTTTCATCAAAAATATATAAATTGGTATTTATGGCAATCACAATATACAGTTTACAATAATTCTAATAATTTTAAGTGGTATATATATATATAGTTGGCGATGGGCTAGCCGAAAATTCAAGTTTATCTGCCTAAAATTCCTGAAAAATCTACTTTTTATTATTACATCAGTAATAATCCGATAAAAGGTGGATTGTTCAGAGTAGGCTCGATGGACAACGGGATGGAATAGCTGTTGGGTGAGGAATTGAGACCGAGCATCAAGGTGAATAGGCGTCGACGGTCTGTAATAACCAACCTTTGAGAAGGTAATGGAAATAAGGAATCTGGATGCTTAATACTCTTTTATTTGGCATTCTCAAATGTGGCTTTCTGCCCGAAAGTTCTTTCCTCTGACCCCACCTCCCTTGAAATAAGGGGATTCCAAATTTTGGATAATTTAATCTAACTTTTTTTTTTGAGCGAAATAGAGGATATTTTGATCGGGAGAGAGAACGGAAAAATTCCGTATGACCCAATATATCTGACAAGTCGCACTATATATCAATCCAAATAGAATCGTCTTCCCTAGGATTTCGAAAAGAGACTTTCGTAACACCAATAAAATGGAAATGAAAGGCAAAAAAGAAAGTAGTTTAGTTCACTTTGATAGGAAAATTTCACTTTGATGTGAAAACGTAACAATCACATTATACAATTTACAATAATTCTAATAATTTTAAGGGGTACATAATATATATGAAACGGAGGAATCCACAGTTGCTACCTTTTATATGCGCATTGAATAAATCTTCGGATTGACGCAATAATCTGCAAATTACGTCAACCGGATACTCCGCAGTAGGTAAGCCCTGTACGATAGGCTCGATGGAAAGAGTGTAATGTTAATTAAATTACTCGATAACTTAAAATATGAAAAAAGTCTTACTATTTTTTAATCTAGTCTAATATGTGAAAATTAAAGTTGATAATACATCAATTTTTAATTTGAGTTTAATTTGAAAATTTTCTATTTAATTTAACTTTAATTTAATATTTTATTAATTTTAAATTAAGTATCTCAAATTATAAATAATTCTAAAAATTAATTAACTAAACGTGAATTATCTAACTTTATAGTTCGTTTTTTAATTTTCGGATTGATTTACTTGAATAACTTTTATTCTTAAAAACTGATCAGTTTATTAATTAATCGGTCAATTCTCATAAATTAATAAATTATTATAATTTTTATTTAATAATTACTTTTTAAATTAAACTTCAAATTTTTTAATAGATAAGTCAATTTCTTTCAATCATATTTCAAATTCGGCTCTCTAGAGGGTAATCGAGTTGGAGTGGAGGGATATGGGGCTAAAAGGTTATGTGTTTGACTTATGTTCTCTCGATCGAGCCTGTTGTATAAGAATTGTTTAGTACGGAATGCCCAATTAACATGATTTGTAAGTTATTACGTCAATCTGAAAGTTTATCCGGTGTGCATTCAAAAAGTAACAGTTGTAAGTTCATTCGTTTCAAAAAAAATTCAAATTTACTAATTTTTTTCGATCTTTAATCAATTTCAAAACGTCGACTATTAGTTGAATTTTTTTAAACTCGATCAAACGAGATTTAACTTTGATTGGACCAAAATTTTTGTTAATTCCATTCCCAAGTGAATACCCATTATACCCTTTTCTAGATATCCTTTCGTCTAATCCTTCATCGGAAAGGGAATAATCATATGCTTTAAAAATATAATAAAAAATATTTTGATTTCCGTCAATCGGGGCCCACTCACCGAATTTGACGGTGTGCAATGCACGTGGCTTCGAAAAGGACCATAAAATGACGTGCCTGTTGTTGACCAACAAAAGTGGTCCCCACAAGGGACACGTGTTGAAAACTACTGCCTGTAACCTTTTCACCACACGTGGAGCCTTTATGTTTGTTCGAAGAAAAAGAGTAAACCTTATCCACTGATAATACACCACCTGTCAATCTGAACCATGAAAATGACAGGTATGTCCCGCTAATATTTTATTACTTTTGTCTGAACCCCCGCGAAGTTAGGCGCAACGCAATAAATGTGAGAAGTTCAACCGACATCGTTTCGCGCTCTTATCCCAGTATTCACTTAAGACCCCGATCAAATGACAACCCCAACGAAATGACCTAAGTCACTTATGCCGATCTAATTCTATTTCAATTCATCTCATTCACATATTTATATAGTGTTAAGATTCACATATTTATATAGTGTTAAGTCCCGACTTCAAATGTGCTAATCAGTATAAAAGCTTTTTGGTAATCCAATCTAATTAAGTTTTATAATCCGACCTAACTTTAATCAGTTCAAATTTGAAGATAAAAATAATATTATTTTATTAAATAAATTGATTAAACTTTGGTTATAGGGCCAACTCGGGCCCATTTTGCATCCGTATACGTAGGCCGCGGATACACGGATTGGTCACAGATGCGAATTACAGACTGGCCAAGATTGATAGATCATGTCTAACTTGGGCCTCGGTGGGTTACTAGGATTGATACATGTAACTTAACTTGTGCCATCAATGTCTGCATTTGGGGAATGCAGCCATCCGTGAGAAACTGACCCATAGCCCAACCTCCACTAATTTTTTGAAATAATTTTTTGTAAAATTAAAAATATAAAATAACGTAAATTTTTAATCAAATTCAGGTTAAAACTGCCCAATCTCAAGCTTAAACTCTTCTGAGTAAAACGAAATTGTTTTGCTTAGAAAAACCGACTAACCAGTCTGTTTCACTATCCTGGGCAGGCAATTGACATGCTCAGATCTAACCCGACTCATCCTTAAATACAAACAAAACTTCAATATTTCAATTCTCAGGGTAACTAACATAGGAGGAAGAAAATATTGAAACTTTATCTAATGCCAGAATTAAGTATAATCTCAGAAGTGCTTTTAAGGTTGAAATAATCATTAGAAAATTGCAGGGCAACTTCAAAGAAAGTGATCGTCCAAAGATAGTCACAGTTGGTATCATCTCTTTTCTGGAAATTCAAATAGTTCGTGAAACTTGGTCAATGTCTTCCAGTACCTGCAGTTCTTGAAGCTGAAACTTAAGAAAAATGCGTGACCAAGTTCTTCCAGTACGTGCAGATCCAATAGCATTACTTGCCTGGAGGAGCTGCTTCTTGGTTCATATTTAGCATGGTATTGAAAGAGAAGCCAAAAATGAAGAAAACCAGACTGATGAAAGGTACTTGAACTTTGAAACAGGAGGTAAAGGTACTAGTATCCCTGCAAGCTTGTAAATTTATGGGTTTCAAAGATTTTGGTTGCCTGGATATCTACCTTACCTTTCATCATCCTCAAAGTGGGGCTAATCAATCAAAATCATTGAAAATAGAACCAACAGTGAGTATCAACAGAGATTACCTAGGACCAGAGATTGAACACTGCACGCACGGTGCCAAGGTTGAATGGCCTGTCTTGGACATCCAAGTCTTGGCACCCTAGAAACTCCAGCAGATTACGAAACCCTTTTCATCGAGACCACGAACTAAAACAAATTACAACAGCCTAATTCTAAAGGAGCCCCTATCAAGAAGCTCCATGATTTCCTACAGAGCAGTTTCTGACATGGTTGCTAAATATGACAAACTTTATGGTAAACTGAGCTCAACAAGGGAAAGCAACTACTTAATGGTGATGTAGCGATTTGTCCCATGTCTGGCCCAGAAGTCCTTCAGATCAACAGGGAGTGATAGATCTTGGCCTTCAGATGCAAGCCGACTAAGTAATTTTGCAAAGACACTGCCACTCATCTTCCTGCCACCAACTCGGGCATGGCGTTTATTTGGCATCTGTGGTAGTGGATATGAGGACATGGTGGTAGTGCAACAAGAAGACTGCCATCCACCATTGCCCCACTTGTAGCATTGTCGGCCAACTCCAGTGCATGAGCAAACAGGCACTGGCATGGTGGACTCATCAAAACTAACCAAGTTCAAGCCTGCATCCTGACTATCCCATTCAACCTTAATCTTTTTCCCATCAGAAGAACTTTGTCTATTCAAGTCCTCACCCATTTTACTCAGTTTCCTTGGTGATTTATTTGCTTTGAGGGAAGCTGTTTTATTTTCCTTTGATCGCTTTATCTGGCGTGACTTGCCAATTTCAGAAGTAGCTATAGTTAAGGGATAGGCATCTGTAATGTGCATTTCTCCCGCATTGGTAGCTTCTGCCATGTCATTTGAAGAGTATGCATTATGGGGAATTCGTTTCGATCCACGTTGATTTCCACCTCCCAAGGGAAAGTTCATTGCATTTTCTCGGTATTGAATTGCAGCTAGAGCATTGTCTCGCTCCATTAGGGCTTTGTCCCGCTCTGCAAGGGCTTTTTCACGTTGCTGGAGAGCATCATCTCGGGCAGCCAAGGCCTCCTTTTTCTCAGCTAGGGCAAAATTCCGTTCTTCAATGGCAGAATCCCTCTCAGCAAGGATGGCCATTATCTTCTTATTCATCACTAAGGCATTGGTTTGTTCCTTAATCTGATGCTGGGGCATCATATTCCACTGAAATCATATATATCTAGCTTAGACTCTACTCTGCATTACACAACTAACAGAAATTTAGATCGGTGTGGAGAAAACTCCTTCTTACCGGCGAGTGTGCCGCCTTATAATACTCCATTTTATATCTACCATTCTGGTGTTGTCCACCATCATCCATCTTATCCTTGCTACTGTCACAGAACCAAGAGCCTGGTTCACGCCGCTGCTTAAATTCACATGTTTAAGACCTTGGGCAGTAAGTAATTTTTCCACATATAATATATCTTCTCGTTTTGGAAGAAACACAGAAACAAAGCCATTTTTTAATTATTTCAAAAAATTCAAAGGATAGAAGTCTCCAGCAATCAAAAGACACAAGAAGATGGAGCTTTAAAAGATATCAAGTTATATCAAGCTTCAGTGAAGGAACAAAAGAACATAAAAATTAATACTTAATAAGCTAATTTGAAGAAGTAAAGACCCAACCAAAAAAAAAAAAAACAAAGTAGATTATGGAATTGTAAAATTTGAATAATAAATGAGAAGCACAATTCAAACGAAGCTCTAGAATAAGATAGAACAAGAGAATAAATAGAAGGAAAGAACAAGACATCAAGGAGCATGCAGAAGGTAAACACCATAATAACATTGGCTCATCCAATATAAGCTTGGCCTACAAAAAATGAAACTATTACTAGCATTTACACTTTTCCACCTAAATTTGACAACAATGTCAAGAACCAATAAGCCAAGTTGAACTGGTAACAAAATCGAAGTTCATTTCTGGCAGGCTTCTACTGTCAGCAGTAACAACTACATGATGGATTAATTGCACATACAATCACAATACTAGGCAACCATATTCATTAAAGTGACTCCAGTACTCAAGCCCACTGTCAGGAGAATACCCTCTTAACTCATAAACAACAACTTGCCCATAGTCACTATGCTGTTTAATATCTATCTAGTGGCAGATAATTTGCAAGGATTAGAAGATTCAGAACTGATGAACTAAATAAAGGACATCAAGCAACCATCAAAGTCAAAGCCTAGGCAACTGACTCAAGATCTAAAGAATGTAACAGCATATTGATCTTTATAAATTGCATAGAGCAACTTACTAGCCCAATTTTCCTAATCTGCTAGGATGCTGATATCTGTAGTTCATTATGAAATCTTGGAAGTTGAAGCTCTATTCAATACTGCAATGTCATCTATGTCATCAAACATTACAGAGCCCACAATAGAGTACTCTTAGCTGATTGGTATATTTCCATTTAAAACCCTGTTTAATGTGTTCTCAGGTTCTTATAGAAACAGTGGAAAATGATCAAACCCAGAAATGATTTAACCTGATTCCACCAATTTAGAAACAAACCCAAAAAAACAAAATTGAAAGAGATACAAGTAGACACAAAATCCTAAACAAAAAGTCTAATTTAATCAGTAAAGATAAAAGCTTTAGAAGTCAATTCACACGCCTTAAATCTTAAGTGCTACACAACAAACATCCAAGTAACACAAGGCAGAAAATGTAAACAAGTTCTAATTGTTTGAAGTTAGGGTTTAATGAGTTATCAGAAAACGGATCAAAAGTAAAGATTACAATATACTGAAGACTTAAAACCTAACATGGCTATAAATAGAAACCGCCAACTATATGGAAACCAAAGATCGAGGAGATTAAGAACTCACCGGTTCGAGTTATCGACAAAGAGACACAAATTAGAAAGGAAAGTTCATATCTTTGTTAGAAGTTTTCTGGAGCAACAAACGCCCGACAGAAAGAAAGAGAGTGGTGTGAAGATGATTAGATGGGTTTTTAAATGGTATGATCCGATTAGGCACTCGGGTGCTCTCAAGTCTCAACACCCAAAACGCGTCGTTCGTTTATGGTTTTTATATAGCATATGGTTTGATCATACATCATTGTTTTCTTTCTTCAATCTCACTTCTTTTTTATTTTCATTTTTTCTCTTTTTTGTTAAAGGTGATAAAGGAGTCATTGTTGGATATTTTAGGTTGATTCCAAATTCCTTTATTCCAATAATTCAATTCTTTGAGATCAATTTAATTTTTTTTTACATTTTGAGGTAATAAGTTTATAAATATTATATTATTTATTTTTCAAAATTTTAATTTTAATTTTAAAATTAAATCAATGAGAATAAAACAATAGAAAAAAAAGTGATGGATATTTCTTAAAACTAGATTAACATCAAAAGTAAGATTATTATTATACAAAACAAAATCAAGAAGAATCTTACGCTAAGTAATTGAACGTTACGTCAAAAAAAAATGTAATTCACTATAACGCTATCGTTAACGATCCTTTACTCCGACGACATCTAGAGTTCCTTGAACAATATGATATCTCACACCAAGTAAATCCTTAACCCTTCCCCCTCTTACTAAAACTACAGAATCTCGTAAATTATGATACATACTTTTATTTAAAGTAACATTTAATTACTCAAGATTCTTCTTGTTTCTTTTCTATTGTTTTATTCTCATGGATTTAATTTTAAAATTAAAATTAAAATTAAAATATAATATTTATAAATCTATTACCTCGAAATGTAAAAAAAAAATTAAATGATCTCAAAGAATTGAATTATTGGAATAAAGGAAGTTGGAAACAACCTAAAGTATCCAACAGCGACTCCTTTATCATCTTTAACAAAAAGAGAAAAAATGGATCTAAAAAAAAGTGAGGATGAAGAAAGAAAGCAAAGATGTATGATCAAATCATATGCAATATAAAAAGCAAAAACGAATGATTGGATTGGGAGTTTAATAATGACGTATATCAATTTCACAAACTGAAGCGTACCTTAATTATTAGAAACAAGAAAATTAATCCAACAACACAAAAAGAAAAGGAGAATTTTACAATCCGCTTTTTGTAATTCTCCAATTTCTCTTTTTTTTCGGGGTTACAATCGAGAGAAAATTAAAACCATCTTATAAAAGAAATATTATAGGCATCAGCGCAGATAATCAAAGAGAGGGCGTCAGGAATATCCTCCCAAACTCGAAAAGATGACGAAATGTCATGACCTAATTTAGCCAGACAAGCTGCGGCAAAATTACCTTCACGATACACACCCCTAATAGAACAAAGCAAATTCTTAGGGAGTAAAGCTTGATGAGAGGTGTTATACTACTTTTTGCAACCGGTAAAAATGGCATTCTGCGCTCCAACATCGTCTTAAAACCCCCGAGTTTCTCAAGCTGTTCTGACTTTGTTTGTTGCGGAAGAGAATCATGCTGACAAGTGATAAAAGGAAAAGAAGAGGTTCAGCAACTCTTTTCACACATTCCAAGGAACAG
>JANKOE010000205.1:71203897-71224167 GCA_026284465.1 Erythroxylum citrifolium | reverse complement strand
GCAACTGAAAGCTGAATGCTCTTAAGGAAGCTTCCGATCGTCTTGATTCTACTCAACTTTAATAGCGAAAGAAAACATATTTGCAGATAAAACAGAAGATGTGAAACTCAAGTTTGAAAAGAACTCGATATCTTAAGGCGAAAACCTTAGGTAACAACATTGAGGGCTGAAAGGATAACGCTTTGAGTTTTTCCCATACCTTCTGACAGATCGTACAAATGTTTGAAGCGACTGTATGTTGGTGATAGATTAGGAATGGATCGAGGAGACCGACGTCGTTTTGGATCTATTGTAGAGAGCTTTCTAGGCTCGATCTGTTCTTCTTCTTCCTCTCTCTCTCTCTCCCCCCCGTTTTGATGCGTGAAAGAGACAAACGAGTGAAAGCTGATCATTCATGAAGCTTTTATAGTTGGTATGTGGGTCACCTTTCCGGGTCGACCCGAATACCTTTTTGTTTTGGGGCTAGTACTCGACTAACATTGTTGGGCTTAAAAATGAGAACATAATTAAGTCCAGTCCGGTCCGACCGAACCAGAAATCAATAAAGTTTGAATACTGTGATTAATTACACTCGAATTTGAAAAAAAAAATTTAATCAATTATAAAAAAAAGTCAGACTGTCATCATGTTGAATTATATTTAATTAGAATTGAATTAAATATAAGATCAAGAAAAAGTACTTATTTGTGAATATCAGATCACATGTTCAAGTCACATAAACAACCTCTATTGTCACCCTTATTCATATTAGATATTGTAGAAGTACCATCCATCAAGTGTAAACCAAATAAGCTGAAGAGTGGCTGTTTCCTTAGAAAAGATGATGCCTGGTGTGTTCTTATTCATTGCTAGCTTTCCAGGGTACATTCTTAGAAGATAAAATAGAGGAAGGCTTAAGCAAACAGATCAATCCCCCACAACTTGGCAGGTTGGTTGGTCCTGTGTTTCCTGTCGATCGTCTTGATAAGGTCCATGTCCTCCTCGCTCAACTTGAAGTCCGAAACTTCGAAGTTCTCTTTCAGTCTCTCAATCTTTGATGACTTTGGGATGACAACGGTGTTCCGCTGAATCCCCCATCGGAGAACGATCTGAGCCACGGTTTTCTGGTACTTGTCAGCCAAGCCCTGAGAAACAAGGGTTTTACAGACCAATTGTTCACATGAGTACTTCCAAAGACAAAACTCTTTTCTCAGGTTTTGGTCAACAATAGAAGTTTAACAGGGAAAAGAGGTATCTCACTTTAAGAACAGGATCGTCCAAACATGATACTGAGCCAAACCATTCAGTATTGGCCACAGAACCTCCAAGAGGTGTGTGAGCAGTAACACAGATGCCATGCTTCTGACAGAATTTGACAAGAGAATCCCGCTGGAAGTATGGATGTGTTTCGATCTGATTCACAGCAGGCTTCACTTTTGAGTAGGCTAAGCAATCTCTGGTTAGAAAGATGTCGTAATTGCTGCAAATAAAACTTAATCAGAGTACATTCCAAGCTCTCAAAGTGACAGAATATAAGTATCAGCAAGCTCAAGTTCAACTCTTCTTCAAAATCCATGGCTGAATTGGCTAGCTGCCGATTCCTCTTGTTCTAGTACAACTCTTTCCAAAAGAAACATAAGAATATACAACTTGTTGCTCAAGTTAAACAAGAAACACTCAAAATTTCTAAGTTTGAGTCTTTTGCAAACAGTTTTAAGTTGTTTAGAGAACTATCTTAAGGAGTTTTTTCATAGCATGTAGAGAACTATCTTAAGGAGTTTTTTCATAGTATGTGTACCTTATGCCAATGCTGCGAGCCCATCCCATGGAAACCAGTTTTTCCATGTCACGCCAGGTGCTTTCTAAGGATATGGTTACATCAATGTCCAACACCCCATCTTCAGCCAAAGCGCTATCAGTTGTACCAACTCCTGTATGCATGTCAAAAAAAGTTTTTTAAAAAAACAGAAAATCAGAAAAGGGGTTACTGTTGACGGATCTATGTATAAAATTCTTAATTAACAAATTTTAGAACCTAGACCCTAAGTGTGAATCTCACTTTTCCTGTATAATTTTGATACGGCTATAAAGAGACCAAACAGAAGGGTAAGGGAACACAATTTTGCAACTGACTCTAATTATCTTATAGGAGCTCACATCTTTGGTGGTTTTGACCATCAAATAATGGAACCAGCTACTGCTCCTGATATAACTACCTACTAATAGTCTTCTTCTTCCTCCTTTTCTTCTTCTAGTTAACTTTTCCCTTTTGTTTTGGTTACTTCATTAGAGGCCTATTCAGGCATCAGCTAAATCAGTAACAGTTAGTCATCTCTTTATGGAAAGCCTACGATCTAGTGCTGGTGTGAGTCCATTTCTTATATTTAGAGATATCATGCCTTAAATGAAATAAGCTACCACTAATTTATGAAGATCCATGACCCAAAATAGCTCCAAAATAATTTTTCTCAAATTTCCCATACAAAATCTTTGTTGAAACTTCTTTGACCAATAGAGTTTGATCACAGAAGTTTGCACTTTTACCAAGTTCCGTAAGCATTGAAGCTCATAACATGGAACTAAAGACCAGAAATTTAGGATGCAAATATATAGTAACATAAAAAGAGTGAGACGCACCAGTGTGTTTTGTGGCTACAGGGAAGTGAACAAGGTAGAGATCCAGATAATCAAGTTGGAGCTTCTTCAAGCTATCTTTGCATGCCTCAATAACATGTCCATGATCGGAATTCCAAAGCTGGGGATCGAACGGAAAGAAGGTTGTCAGTATAAGCAAACCACAGAATGTAGAATTAACCCTGAAGTAACAGTTCAAAGATGTACCTTAGTGGTGATAAAAAGATCCTCCCTCTTGACAAGTCCAGTCCTAAAAGCTTCAGCCAGCGCCTCCCCAACTTCTGCTTCATTCCGGTAATCAGCTGCAAGTTGAAAGGATCATCATGTAAAGCATCATTGCCCATATACAAGTAGGTCAAAGTTACCTATGCAAGCTACTATTCACAAGTCATCTAACACAAGACATGATACGAAAAAGAACACTTCTCTGCAGCAAAAACTTATGAATTGGTCGGTAATTCCATCATTTTCCTTTTATCTTCTCAGTCCAAACAGGCAGTGAACCACTAGATTCCAACAGTTGCACGTCAAAAGCAACTAACATCAAGAATTAGTAACCATTTGTCACTAAAAAGGAGTTATTTTACAAAGGAAAAAAGAAGAAACATGAGTGCTTTTGTTGCAATCTCCATAGTCGTTGAACTTGATGAAGATGATTTACACGCTGATTTCAGTGGAAATACACAGACCCACTTGATTCTCATAAAGAACTCAAACCAGCGAACCAAAAACACAAAAAAACTAGTACCAGCACAGTCAAAATGGCGATAACCGATCTTGATGGAGTTGATAATGAGGTCTCTGATATCTTTCCCTTCCATACGCCACACACCCAGACCAATTACGGGAATCTTGAATCCACTGTTGAGTGTTATCGCCATTTTCTCTGCTCCTGGGCTAATCTCCGCCGTCTTCCTCCTCTGTCTCCGGTTGATATTCAGACAAAGAGCTAATGACAATATATCATAACGAAGGTCGGTCGGACCGAACTGGACTTGATTACGTTCTCATCTTTAAGCCCAACAATGTTAGTCGAGTACCCGCCCCAAAATAAAAAGGTACTCGGGTTGACCCGGAAAGGTGGACCCACATACCAACTATAAAAGCTGCTTGAATGATTACCTTCCACTCGTTTCTCTCTTGCACTTTCACACGCATCAAAACGGGGGAGAGAGAGAGAGGAAGAAGAACAGATCGAGTCTAGAAAGCTCTCTACAACAGATCCAAAACGTCGCCGGTCTCCTAGATCCATTCCTAATCATGTCTTCTGGTTTCAGCGGCGATGAAACGGCACCGTTCTTTGGTTTCCTAGGCGCAGCCGCTGCGCTCGTCTTCTCCTGTAACCGCCTCCGCCTCTTAACCCTATCTTATTCATCTCTCGATTTGTTCCTTGGATTTTTTTTCATACAATGCATGTGCTTCGGTTCTGATTGAGCTTTTTATGGATTTCCGATTTGTGATCAGATGTGTTTTTAAGATGCGTGCAAGTTATTCTTTGTTTTAATGATAATGTTGAAATCGTGAAATATTTCTCAAATTAACTGCTTGATGTGAAAATCGATATTCTTCTTATAATGATTGAAGATCTGGATTTGCTGATGTTGATGTAGATCCTTTAATGGATCTTTTCTTCTTATTGTTGATTTTTGGATTGGATTTGCCGTGGAGTTTCGTGGATAGTAGCATTTTATGTGTGTGGACCAAGTTTATTGGATTCTAGAATAGTAATGAGTTTTAAGAACTGATTTCCAATTTGAAATAGTATAAATAATATTGAAATAGGCAATATTTGATGATAAGTTACTTTGAATTAGAAAAAACTGAACGCAATACTCAGTTTGATTTAGCTTTGTGGCTTATGGTGAGATGAAAGATTGAGATATGATTCATTAGCCATTTAGTAATCAGTTTTTCGTCTTCTCTTCTGGTATGAGTTACTAAACTGGAGTTATTCACATATATGTACCTTAACTCACAGTGTGGCGGCTGATGTTTGAATACTTGAGATTGTTATCACGTTTATAGGTATGGGAGCTGCATATGGAACTGCCAAGAGTGGTGTTGGTGTGGCATCAATGGGTGTGATGAGGCCTGAGCTAGTGATGAAATCTATAGTGCCAGTTGTTATGGCTGGTGTGTTGGGTATATATGGACTGATTATTGCTGTTATTATTAGCACTGGGATTAACCCGAAGGCAAAGTCATATTATCTTTTTGACGGTTATGCACATCTCTCGTCTGGCCTTGCTTGTGGCCTTGCTGGGCTTTCTGCTGGAATGGCCATTGGTATTGTTGGTGATGCAGGTGTCAGGTGAAATTTCTGAACTTTGGGTGCACAGATATGTGTAATGTGTAGATCAAAAGGCTGACCTTTGTGTATACAGATATTTGAAATGTGTGATACTGTTTGCTGATTAGTTTGCTACGCCTCCATAGATACTTAATTTCAAATACTGGAGCTTAGTGTCATTACAATTATCTGTTATGGTGTCTCATGTCAACATTTAGGACATAAAAAGGGACGCTCAATCTTATCTGCACCTATATTTTCAACCCCATAGAGATACAGTGAAGAAATACAGTTACAGATAGGATGGAGGGCAGTGTACCTGTTTGGTTCTAGACTTTGAACATGGTTCGACTGATTGATATTGGCAACTGTCCTCCTCTCTGCTTCTTTTCATTTAGATGCTCTCCATTGGTCTGATTTCTCTTGTGCAAGACAGAGAGAGAGAGAGAGAGAGAGAGAGACGAGGGAAAACTTAAGATGACTATAGCAGTAGATTGTTTATTTAGCATTTCAACCTTGCTTGTGTTTCTCCATTGCTGGAAAGATCGTTTTTTTGTTTTTCTTTGAAATTTGATGTTCTTCTAATGTTTGTAGAACCTTTGGTACAATTCAAAATGAAATGACACAATCTTGGTACTTTCTGATAGGATGGTTTTTTTTCCATGACAGAGCAAATGCACAACAGCCAAAACTTTTTGTTGGAATGATCCTTATCCTCATTTTCGCGGAAGCTTTGGCCCTGTATGGTCTTATTGTTGGCATCATCTTGTCTTCTCGAGCTGGCCAGTCAAGGGCAGACTAAAAAGGAAGATTGTTACGGGGTATTATCGGCCCATGGAAGATTATTCTTGTTCAAAATCAAAGGGTTGTGATTTGCTAATGATGGTTAGGCGCATTTTCTGTGTTCTTCAGAGTTTATTGTAGTGGTAAGTACCCTGCGCTGCTAGGCACTGGATGGTTGACTTCTGCTTTTTGGTGAGGTGGGATTAATAAAAAAACTTGTCAAGCTATCTATTTATACTTTATTTTTATCTATTAATGTTAGTTTGTAGAACTTTTTAACTTGTAGAAACTTTGATTCTGGTAACTAACGATCTTATAAATCCTTGTATGATATATTCTTGTCATTGTTTGGATTAGAGCGTTTTGGACAGCCGATTCCAGGGCATATGAACCTGAGTCCGGCCTGACATCCCCAGCCCAACCGGACTTGGAGCTTTTTTTAGTTTTTGGATTTTGTGCTTTTCCATGCTTTGGGTCGGATTGCGGTCGGTTTTCAATTGGGTCTCTTAAGTTCAAAATCCAAACTTTTAAATTTAAATTTGAGCAGACTCAAAATTCGGTCCAAATTTTACTTGTTAATTTCAAGTTAGGTTTAGACCAAAATGTCATTTCTATATATATCCATGAAGTTACAGATATTTTTCAAGGTTTTCACAAGTACTTTTTAAATATTTGAATAAGTTATTAACGATTTAGTGTATATTCACTACTTTTGGAAAATATTTATTTGGATTAAATTTCTTAATCGTGTCAAAATTATTTGTATTTTATGACGAAAGTTTATCATAATTCAGTATTATTTCAGGTGCAACAAAAAATTATAATGAAATATTAATGACTAAATTATTTTATATCTTGCCATGAAAACATGTTTAAATAAGGATTTGACTTACTAAATTATGTTTAAATAGATATTATTCAATGAACAAATTAAACGAGAAGTTACGCCATGAGTAAACACACTTGGAGAAGACAAGGTCCTTTGAGGTGTGTGTTCCTTTCGCATTGAGTTCCATACTCGAGCTCAAAGCTGACAAAAATCTAAATGAAAAAAAAAAACAAAGTTGGACCAACTCATACCAAATTTAGATAAGGTTGGACGTCTTTTACCATTCCTGAATCAGATTGACGAAGTCTAATCCTTTACACCCACCAGTTGCCACCTCCAAATATGGGACGTTTCTTTGAGAGCAACTTCTCACAATACACAAGACAAGAATATGGTCACCCAATAGAATGCATACATATTACATGGAGATATAGATATGTGAAAGAGTACATTCATTGATTGTTTGTATATGAATTTGTGTGGTGTGAAGCTTGTGAAATGTCAGATATGGATCTCCCACCAAATTCTTACCCAAAATGGTGGATGAAAGGAGTTTTCAGCAGATTACATTGGGTCCTATTCACATGTATAATCCATGCCAGGTGAAATCACAAAGATATAGTCTTATCCATCTAATGGGTTGGTCGTCTCTACTACTCAGACCCAAAATTGCTCAACCCTTTGGCGCTTATAATCAAAATAATATTGTTTTGTAAAAAATGACATTGTTTCGTGTCAAATTGAGTTGGGCTTGAGCTGAGCCCGCTGTCTCGGACCAGTCGGACCTCAAGCTGAGCCCCAGCTCCAGCAGCATTTGGGGACGTAGATGTAACACGATCTATTGTCATTCATATTCGTTTGTTCATATTTTAAAGCTTTTAATTTTGTTAAAATTTTACTTTATATCTATTTGGTGATGATTTAATACAAATTTTGGTTAAATCTAAAATTTTTTATTTTATTAGCTTTATTTTTTATCTATTTTTTAACCAAACAAAAGAATAACTATTCGTTAACAATACATAAATAATAACATAACAATTCCACCCAACCAAACATGCCATAAGAATAAGATTACCAGGTTGGTGGATTGAGGTTGAAGTGGTCCAGAGTTCGAACACGGTCACTACACCGAGCTTGGGTCCCATCGTTAATGGAACTGTCCAAAGATCATGACAAGAGGTCTCTGCCATGTTTCCCTTGGAGACTCGTAGCTTCGTATGAACCATGCAAGTGTTCAGTGTTTCATGTACTAAATTACGATTATGCCCTTGGTATTTTTCTGTTTTTTTTTAATTATAAATATCGAGCTTATTTTTTGCGGCTAGTATAATTTAAGAATGCTATATTTTCTTTTTTGAAAAAGAATAAGATTAGAACATGGGTTTGATAGGTTTTTTTATTTTTAATTAATATACATAAAAATAGTGAATTTTAACTTATATTTTTAAATTTAATTAATAAGTATTTTTATTTTTTATTCACAATTTTATATTTTTAGTTAATAATTCAAAATGTTATTGTTTTTAAAATTTTATTAAGATTATTGATTGATAACTGATGGAATATATGAAATTAATATTTAAAGGAATTATTACATGATTTTTATTAACATTTTATTAAGATAACTAATAATTGATAAAAGACGTGAAAATTAAAATTTAGAGAAATTATAACATGATTATTTGTTTTTAACATTTTCGAGCCTTTAATACTAGAAAGTCTCTTTAGACCTCCCCAGATCCCGTGTATTAACGGGATTCATACTAAGTGTTGTTGTTATTGTTAAGTCTTTAATAATAGAAAGGGAAAAAAAATTGTTTCCTCTTTTTAAATGTCTATCTTTAAAGATTTTATTAATTACATCAGGAAAATATTAATAAAATAATTTAAATGCGTTATTTAAAATTTTAACACTTAATTACGATTTAAAAAATCAAACTCTAAAATAAAAGGTTAAAAATTCACATTTAATAATTTGTTGTCCCTAATAAATTTGAATGGCAAGGAGAATTCCAATGAACTTGTGAAGAATATGAATATGAAACAAGAATTGAAAGATTTCATTAATTACATCACCAAAATATTAATAAAAGTATTTTTTAAATGGGTTATTTAAAATTTAAATTTTTAAAAACTTAATTACAATTTTAAAAAGATTAATTAATATAAAAAGCTCAAATTTTCGTCTATTTTCCATATATAGCCCAGATTTTTAAAAGTAACGATAAAATGCTCAAACTTTTAATTTTTTCAAGTCTAGCCCGAACTTCAAAAAGTAACAATAAAATTTGCAAATTTTTGTCAATTCTGGCTTAACGTTAGTATTTTCGTTAAGTTTGCTGACGTGATTTACCACATGTTTCAAAAACCTTAATTATTAATACATATCAGCCGAAATTAACACAAAAAATGAAGATTAATAAAACAACGTCGTTGTTTAAAAATGACGTAAATCAGATTACGCAGCCCTGACAACTTTACGCTTTGATTTCAAATTTTTTTCTTCGTTTTCAGTTTATTTTCTTGACGCTCTCACCTTTCAATTTTTATATTACAGAGCCTCAACGTCCTAACGCTAAGGACATCAGGAGAACGAACTAAAAACAAAGAGCTTACTGGTACAGTAAGTTGTAATGCAGAGTAATTTTGGGGCGTTAGAAGAACAAACAAAAAATAAATAGTTGATGGTACCAAGAGATCAACAGATAATGTCGAGCAATAATTAAAGAAAATTGAAAGTTTGAGCGTTTTATTGCCACTTTTTAAAGTTTAAGATATAATTGAAAATTTTTGAAAGTTTAAACATTTTATTGCTATTTTTTAAAATTCGGGCTATAATTAAAATTTGACAAAAATTTAAGTTTTTTTTATAATCAATCATTTAAAAAATGAACTTTAAAATGAAAAAGGTTAAAAAGTCACATTTAATATTTTGTTGTCCCTAATAAATTTGAATGGTGAGGAGAAATCCAATGAACTTGTGGACGTAAGAGAATATGACACGAGCGTGTATATATATTAAGTAACCAAGGAGATAAGGTATATTAAGCACACCTTACCCACAACAGTGTGCTTGCGTATATCTTTTCAAGGTTGGTTGGTCACCAGAAAAAAAGATTAGGTCATGATGTTATCAAATTAGCTTTTCACGAGTGAGTGGAGAAATGCTCATTCTTTTTCTTTTGGTTTTTTTATAGTCATTTTAGTTTATTAATTACTTTTTTTTAATAGAAGAATCGCAGCCGCAACTTTTCAAATGCGCATTGCGTAAATATCGGAATTGACATAATAGCCTGTAAATTATGCCAACCTGATATTTCGCACTAGACAAGCTCTATACGATAGGCTCGATTAAGAGAGCGTAAGTAGAAGAAATCGAATACAGGATCCTTTAGCCTCATGTTCCTCCATACTACCAACTCGACTACTCCTCTAGAGGGCTTATTAAATACTTTATTTATTAAAATTTTACATGTTTTTAGTAAATATTGAGTAATCGATGTTAATAAAATCATTGATAAGATTTATCGGTAAAATATATTTATGATAAATTCAAATTTTAATATTTTTATTGATATTTTAAAAATCGAATCAAAAGTTAAACTGATAAGATTAGAAATTTAAAATGAATAAAACATAAGAAAATAAACCAAAAATTATAAAAGGGTAAATAATAATTTTTAAAATATGAAGATAAAAGGAAATAAAAGGTACCCAAAAAAAAAGGTTTAAATATAATTAACCTGTATAATAAGACAAGGCCTTGATGATCCTAAGAGAGGCTTACGGCTGAGAGCAAATGCTTGCATCACCATAAAGCTCTCAAGCATGATTATAAAATTGGTTATGGTGTGTGACAAGTCCCTCATGTTATTATTGAATAGTACAACTTTTTTTAGGTCACCAATTTAATTTAGTTTCTTTTTGTGGCGTGTTCAATTTCAATGGTGACTTGTGCATTCACTTTGGATTCATGGATTCAAAGTTTAATAGATATAATCAAATCACTTATTAGGTTGTGTTTGAGTCATTCAGTTAGGTAAAATTAGATATGGCAATCGGGTCCGACCCTGCGTGGGGTTCCATCGCTTCGACCTGAAGAAAACGGATTAGACTTGAGTTGGCTGAATCTTAAACTCGATTTTTTGAAAAAAAGTCAGACTTTGGGGTGAGCTCCGTTTTGAAAATAAAATATTGAATAAGAAAATAATTTTTTTTGTTAAAAGAAGACCAAAATTACCAAATATTAATTTTTACAAAAGTTTGGTCTGCCAATATTAATATAATTTTTGAGACCCCCCAAAAAAGAGCAGGAAATTATCAAGAAATTGTGGTTGTCAATAACCTTCATGGCATAATAATGGATAATATATAATAAAGGATAATAGTAATTTTGCTAAAGAAAATTAAAATGGCAAATCCTATAAAAGAGCTCATGTGATATACTTGATTATTCATCTTAGTCTTTGTATTTTTAATTCGTTCACCTTAGCCCCTGTATTTTTTATTCTCATTCAAGATACCCCAATTGAGTATTTTCGGACAAATTTGCCCTTGGAATTAAGAGATTAAAAAATATATATTTCAATAATCTAAGGGCAAATTTGTCCGAAAATATCCAATTGGGGTATCTTGAATGAGAATAAAAAACACAGGGGCTAAGGTGACCGAATTAAAAACACAGGGGCTAAGATGAATAATCAAGTATATCATAGGGGCTGTTTTATGTGATTTGCTATTTTTCTTACTTTTTATTGCATGAAAGTAGTATACATATGCTGACATAGTGCTGATGTCAGCCATACAGAATTTCTACAGTATTTAAAAAACAAAACGCACACACACACACACACAAATTTCGGATTTCCTGTAAGGGTGCCCCGGGATATTTTAGGTCAGTTTTTGAGCTTTGGAAATTCATAAATTGAGTTTTTCCATTTCTCAGGATTTGTTACATTAGTAATAAATTAAAGTTAACCCCAGAAAAGGAATTAAGGTATTCTAAATCCGATTTCAAATGAATTTTCATACTTCGGACATCACAAGAGAGAGATACTTCAAGTTTTTATGTCTTAGGTCTCATGCACAGTGTTCGGGATTGCATGATAGTCGTTTGAAAAAGGAATTAAGACATTATGAAGCCATTTTTGAGTGAATTTTCATGCAACGAACTTGCCATAAGGGAGATACATGAGATTCTCATGTCTCGTGTGGTTAGTTCAGTGTCCAGTGATGCACGATAATTGCTTTATTGAGATTTTTCCTTTACAAAAGTCTCAAATGAAGTTTTCAGAGAATGTCTTTAGCACGAGTGTGTGAGAATGAAACTGTGAATTCGGATTTTTGTATTTATTGATGTTATATGCCCATAAAGAATGTGAGGATAACATAAAGATGTATCCTTTGTGTTTATGGACTTTTTGAGTGCTGATGAGGATGTAGTCACTACAGTGGCCTTTTGAGTCAGTATTTTGAATTGTTTTGCTTACACGTTAGCGGATGTCTCTAGTCTCATGTTTGGTTATTCTGCCCACAGGTGTTGGCCTTACATGAGATTTTGGGATGTGCATAAAGGCATTGGATAAAGGAAAGTCATTGCTTGAATAATCTATTCGCCCACAGGTGATAGTGTCATGAGAGTTGATGGTTTGTACTCTGATCGCTTCATAATATGTATGACCGAATTTTCAGTAAAGATACTATTTAATGGCTTTGAGTATCACTATTGTCCTACATTTGTGTTGATTTAAACATTATCATTTTTAAGTCACATTTTCAGTCAATAAAATCAATGTCACCATTGAAACCCTGACCGGTTTCAATACGAAGAAGTGGACAGAGGATGTATTGAACGCTATGGAGATAGTTGAGGTTAATATAGTCATACAGATGGATAGGCCATCTTTACCTACATCCATAAGCTCGATAGTTCATAAAGCAACCTATGAAGCTTAGGATCAGTCTTATAGATTATGCCTGATGACTATTAAAAGATCCATACTTGACCATCTACTAAGTGGATTTTCAGACACAGACATAGCGAAGAAGTTTCTTGGTATTGTCTCCCACAGGTACACAGTCTCACCTAATGTTGAGACAAGTGCCTTGATGAAAGAATTATTCTCCATGAGATATACAGGAAAAGGGGAAGTAATGGAGTATATATTTAGAATGATTCATCTTCACAATAGACTGAAGATGCTGAATATTCCTCTTCCTGATGTCTTCATTGTTCACCAGACTCTAACTACACTCCCTCCAGAGTTTAGTAATCTGCTGATGACATGTTACACCCTGGATGAGGAATGGGACTTCAATGCTTTGATAGCCCATTGTGTTGCTGAAGAGGAAAAACTCAATGTTTGCTACTCCTACAACCCTCGAAGCAACTAAAGGAAAGGTAAAGATGAAGCCTGCTAAGTTTAAAGTTAGAAAGTTCAAATCTTCTCCACATGCTAACGCTGGTCAATCCAGTACTGGTAATGGTCCTAAGGACATAAAGAAACCAGTAATATAAGGTTTAAAAGGAAATATTGAGACCATCAGGTAACTCCTTGTCTTATCAATTTATGAATCTAATTTGCGATAGTAGCATTAAGTATTTAGTGACTATATAGGGGAACATCTGTTCAAGGTGCTTCCACAATGCAGTAGTTCATATCCAAGATAAAGCCAAATTAAAGGGAAAGAGGAACTGATGGTTGATAGCAATGAAGAAGTAGAAGACGTAATATCTATGAGGAATGTATGTACTGAACCTTGTAGTAAGGTTCATTTCAGTTTTTTACACAACACATTTTATATGTGATCTTTGTATCAATTTGGGACAAATAAGGTTGATGTTTTGTATTTAATGCTTCTGTTGAACAATTGTTGTTTAATGCAAAACATAACAATACAACTTTCTTGTCATATGGTTTGTATAGATTGTGTCTTACCCAAATTAGATATATGCTTCTTAGTATCTTGCTAAACAATTCATGAAATGAAGAACCCTGTTAAATGAGAAGTCATATATGGTGTGGCATAAAAGTTTAAGCCACATTTACAGAGCTAAGATTGAGAGATTGATTAAGGAAAGCATTTCTCAATTCTATATTTTAATGATCTGGAAACATGTGATGACTGTTGCAGGGGTAAGCTGACTAATAAGGATATTGAAGTCAACTCATGCTTTTGACTTGTTGATTCTAATATATAAAGGTATCGGTAGACCTTATATAGTTGCATTGTGCAATTCTAAATGTATTCTGACATATGTTGATGATTATTCTCATTACAGTTACGTGTTCTTGCTTAAAGACTAAAGGTTGAGAACCAATTGGGAAAATTTATTAAGGTAGTCAAATTTGACTGTGGAGAAGAATATCATAGCAAATACGGTGTTTCAGGACTTTAAAAGACCTGTATGCTAGATATTTGGAATCAGTTGGAATAATGTCTTAATTCACTATGCCGAGTAGTTCTGAGCAAAATGGTGTGTTACCGAAAGACATAACTGCATCTTAAAGGACTTGAAGAAATCGATGTAGAACGAGGCTATTCTACTTGATTATTTAGAAGTTTGGAAACTCGGCCTTGCACATATTCGTGTATGGAGCTGCCCTATTGAGGTAGTATAATCCTTATAAACAAAAATTGCATGCTCGTTCTACTTATTGCTATTTAGTAAGATATCTCAACCATTTTAAGGCTACAACTTTTGTTGTAGAGAAGGTGAAACCAGAATAGTGGAATCACAAACAACTAAGTTTCTGGAATACAATGTCTATGATGACGGTGGGCTCTTTGACCCTTCGGATGATAGCAAGGAGGATACTACAGATATTATGTACCCGCTACTCATACAGTTAGATTCGGTAGATCTAGGTCTCTGTACCATGCCTGTATAGGAATGGGAATCCATACCGATACACATAGCGGTTCTTGAGGGTTTAAGATCTAATGCAGTTAGGTAAATCCACCAGAGTGAGATAACCTACTATTCCATCTGATTACATAGTATATTAGGAGTACAGGACTATGATATTAGACATGTTTCGAATCTAGTTAGTTTTACAGAAGTTGTTTCTGGAACCAATGCTGATGTGTGGTGGGATGCAAGGAATGACGAGATGCAATTCATGAAGTATAGTAAGGTTTAAGAGCTAGTTGATTTGCAGTAGAATTGAAAACTCGTTAGTTGTAAATGAAGTTTTGGACCTAAAGGATTTCAGGATAGAGTTCAGCGATTTACGGGCTCGCTCAATTACCTAATGGTTCATTAAGGGAGAAAGGTTGACTTTATGTTACTTTTTCTCTCGTATCCTTGTAGGATACATTTTGAGTGATTAAAGCAATTGTAGCTTATGATGATATAGAGTTACATCAGATGGCTGCCAAAACAACTTTCCTAAATAAAGACTTTAAGAAGTGGTCGATATGGTATAACCTGAAGGATTTCAAGATCCAGATAGAACTGACATGGTTTGCACGTTAAGCAAATCAATATATAGTTTATATCAAACCACCTAAAACTAATGCCTTACATTTTATAAAGTTTGACCCCTTTCGACTTTATGAAAAATAAAGTTAAAAGGATGTTTGTACTACAAGGTTAGGGGGAGCAAAGTTATCTTCCTATTACTCCATGTGGATGATATATTGCGCACGTAAAATTACTTGACCATGTTGTATGAGGTTAAGCAACTTTTGGTCAAGAACTTTGACATGAAGGACCTTGGTGTAGTATCTTCTGTCTTAGGTATTCAGATTCACTAGGACAGATCTCAACACTTATCAGACCTCTCACAGAGTGCATACATTGAGTTTATGATACAAAGGTTTACTACGGTTAACAATAAACCTGTCGTAGCACCTATCTCTCATAGTGAGAGATAATCTTTGGCACAATATCCAAAAAGTAAAGTAAAGAGAGAGGTTATGAGTAATGTTCCGTATTCTAGTGCGGTTGATAGCCTAATGTATGCTCGGCTATGTACTAGGTAGGACATTGCATTCACCATTTGACTGTTTGGTTAATATCTGGTTAATCCAGGTGTAAACCATTGAAATGCATTGAAGAAAATGTTGAGATATTAAAGGAACTAAGGATTATATGTTGACATATAGCACAGTTAACAGACTAAACCTCGTCGGCAATTCAGATTCAGATTTTAGCCATGTGCCTGGATGATCGAAAGTTCACTTAAGGTTACAGTTTTAAGTTTACAGATGGTACAATTTTATGGAAATGTGTCAAGTAGACAGGGGTAACTTCCTCGACTATGCTTGCAGAGCGCATGCTATGAGGCTGCTTCACAGACGGTTTAGCTCAAAATATTGATTTCTGAGTTGTCTGTGGATGATTAAACGACTAGACTCATTTGGTCATACTGTGGTAATCTTCTTGTTATATTGTTTATTAACAACAAAGAATATCACATGATCTTAGCATTTAAAAGTCAATTATTTGATCATAAAGGTGTTAATACAAAAAGGTGACATTCAGGTTTGGAGCATTTAAAGAAAGAGGAAAAGTTAGCTAATCCTTTAACTAAAGAATTTCGCTCACTTGCGTTTGTGACACAAGTTTACAGTATGGGTGTTTTGACGTACTTAGACACCATTAGTTAGGGGATCGTTATATTTGCTCTATGTACATTTTGATGTATTATGACAGTATGATGGTTCATCAATAGAGATGATCATCATTTATCCTTAGTAATACATGTTATCATACATTGTCATAATATATATAAAAGTCTTAAGATTTGTGTCGATCTTAAGCATTTAAAGGTCATTGGGTATATATACAAATTGACCTTGTGCTTATGCCATTTAAACAGATATCCATGAAGTTTGACATGACAGAGGGGGATAAAAGTTTTTAATCTCATAAAGGTTCTCTAATGCAGTTTAGCATTCTGTTGGAGAACATAAAGGTTTCTCTAATGTAGTTTAGCATTTGGTGAGAGGAAACAAGTTTTCTCTAAAGTTGTTTAGCATTCGGTGAGAGAAAACATGATTTCTATAATATAGTTTAGCATAAAGTTGGAGAAATCGAGACCTACAAACGAAGATGATATAATTTAGATCATAAAGGTATCATTCTAGTTTGCCATAGTTCATTTTTCTATTCATGTTAGTGAGGTATTATGTATACGTGATTGTATTAGATCTGTGTCGCATATGACACATGCATTTGATACTTTCTGTATCGAAAGCCTTGTATGATGGAATGATGGACTTTAGTTATCTTTGGATCAAATGTCTTGTTTTTAAAACCTAGTCGACTAATACAGTAGCATGACTTAACCAAGTTTGTAAATTGTTTTTAAACTAGAGTTAACACTGCAATTAAGTATTGTCCAAGGGGGAGATTGTAAGACATTTTTGTAATTTCCTATAAAGTTAGACAATATTTAATTGCATTTCTCGGTTTTTAAATAACTTATCAGTTAAGTTACGTAATTTGATTCCAATAAAGATAATAAGGTGGCCCAATAAATGATCTAAATCAATGGGTCAAAGTCCGAGTAGAAAATAGATCCCAATCAGTGTAGACCAAACCTATATCAGGTCTGTGATGGGGACGCCCGATATGGAAGCTATATATAAAGGTTAAGGTGTCCTGCAGTTGCTCATATATCAATCGTAAGTATAAGGATTCTTTGACCTGTTAAAAGAGCTTACGTTTTAAGAAAACTATAGAAAGACCTTACCTATGTCCTGGAGAGTAGTTCCCTTGAAGACGGAGATGGATTGGCGCTCGTTTCGTCTTCGAAAAGCTCGTTTGAAGTTATGGAGGCCGAAATTAGATATTTTCTGCATTTCTTCGTTTCTTGCCCTTTCAAGTTCGATCCGGGATACGTAACTAAGGTACCGTTATGTATTACATCTTGTACTCCTGTACCCATGAATATATGAATTATTTAGCCAATTCAAAATACAATTGCTCATTATTGTTTCGAAAACTTTATTAAGTGTTCTCTCTGTCTCTCTATGGTTGAGAAGGGATTATTTTATATTCCTAAGAACATAGATAAAAGAGGGGGAAAAAACATAATGAATCATATACATCCATTAGGGGTATTATGGTCATTATTCTTTAAATAACTACCAAACGTAGTTAAAGTTTTTGAGTTTAAAACCATGTATGGAAAGTTAAGTTGAATATCCATTTAAGAAAATTCTAAATAAGAATATCCGCAAAAAAGCATTCTTTAACCGGTGGAACTACAATAATCCGAGTATGTGATTGTTGTTTTTTTATGCATGTGCAAAGATCCTGTTTAACATGATTTATGTGATTATGTTCTTTCTTTTCTTTTCTTTTTTCTAACGTTGGTATTAGAGCAAATATTTTTTTTATTTTATATGCATGCTAAAATCAAGATGTCGTAAATCTGTGTTGAAATTTGGCTGTTGATTATTTGTGAATAATTATATGAATATCTACGAATATCTTGATTTTGGATATGTTATGTTTCTTGCTATATCATACTAGGCTCATTAGTTATTTGTGCATAACACGTTAAGTTGTGTTTTTTCTACAACACCAAGATAGCAAAACTCAACCGAATAAGGTTTGAGCTGTCCTTTAGGAGAGAAGCGGTTCCGCTGCCATCAGAAGCCAGAAGAGAATGATTAAAAAAAGAGAACGAACCGCAGAGAAGAGGAGGAAGAAGACCCTTCTTCTTAAAAAAAAGGCACGTGTCTTCTCCAAAAATTAAATGTTTTGTTAAAAGAATAAGCACGATTAGATAAAGGCTTAACAAATAGGCTACTTTTTAAAATAAGATTAAGGCTTTATAGTTTTTGGATATATGTGTCATACTAACCAATAATGGGTTAAGGCTTTGGGCTTTGAGATCCAACATGTTAATAAGCTTGTGATAGTTTTTGGGTTGTAATGATATGTAGAGAAAGGGTTAAATTTTTGTGATCCAAAGTGATAATAAGGTTTTGGGCCAACAAATAATGAATGGGTCATGTCTATGTGATGCCTTATTGGCTATATCTTGGACCCATAATGTATGACTTTCTTTCATTAGGATTGAAGGCTTAGGCCTTAATAACCACATTGATATTTGGCAAGACCTTATTATCTATATTGATGTTTTAAATTAAATGTAGCATAAAAAATTAGAAATAAGTTTTCTAATTACACAAACTAATTAATTTAGTTAAATTAGTTTCTAATTAAAATAAAATATTAAAATTAGTTTTTCTAATAATATTAAAATAATTTGTTTAGTTAAAATAAACTTAGAATCATAAATGAGTTTTCTAATCGTATTATTTTTGTTGAATTAAAATTAGACATATGATTTCTAATTAAATCAAAACTAATTTGTTTAGTTGAAATTAGAAAGGAGTTTCATTAGAAATTAGTTTCTAATTAAACCAAGATAAATTGATTAGTTCAATTATAATTTAAATTAGAAATAAGCTTCTGATTCAATTTGGATTATTCATACTTGAATTTGATTAAATTAGAAATAAGTTTCTAATTGATTGGAAATTAATAGCATAATTTGATTAGTTCAATAAATTGCAAATATAATTAAATTGTTTCCATTCTATAAGCATGAGTTCGTTAATAATTTGTTTATTTTATGCAATCTTCTGATTGCTGAAAATTTGTTTTTCAGAATGATGCCTATTATTAAGCGGACGCTTAAGCTTATTTGATGTGAGGCACGGAAGAGACGTATTGGCAGCATGTATGTACAGTTAGTTAACATGCGTTTAATGCCTGGAGAAGGTCTAACACAACATGTTATTTCAATTAATAACATGATGCAAGAGTTATGATTTGGAGGTTGTCCATCTTATGTAGATGTTGAAGTAAAGTACATGACTTTGCTTCCAACATTACCTCAACCTTAAGGCGAACTGTTACGAATGCTCTGGAATAATATGCCTAACGAGAAGACTTATAATTTGTTAGTGATGACATTTATTAAAGAGATATGTAGAAGGGAGTTGATTAGTACTTTGTATCTTATAGGTCTTCCAATGGAAATAGTAAGAGCTATTATACATCGAGCTTCATGAACTATGTGACGCGAACTCGTGAACTCATTTCCGCGTAGGGTTTGTTACCTATAAACTGTTCGTAGGTTGTAGCGCATTTAATGCAATATATTGTTTTATAAGAGCAAAGTCTTGATTTTTATGTAATATGTTTACATGTATTTCATATAGGAATTCATCTAAAGTAAGGTAATTAGGATTTGATTGTTGTATGAATGATGATTGAACACATTAATGGACTTTTGATTTCATAAGCAATTGTGATTGAATTATTTACTATATGAACGATTAATATGACATTAATGTGCATATATATTTCTTTTTTATTATAGAAATTTAGTGTTTAAAAAAAAAGTTACTGCTTTAAAGAATATTGTTGTTGAACTAAATAAGGGTGAGAAACTTAATGGTGACAATTATGAAATTTGGAATATGAAAATCCAATATGTGCTGGAGGAGCAAGAGGCTCTTGAACCATTAAACATAATCATGGCAGTTCTTGAGGAGGGCACTACGGGCCAGCATAAGAGGGACCATGATGCATATGAATTATGAAAAAAGAAGAACTCTTTAGCTCGCATCACGTTGCCGAGTAGTAAGGATAATGATATCATGCGAGAGTTCCATAAATTCAAACTGCAAAGGACACGTGGTCCGCATTGGCTGCTCATTTTGGAGGTGCTTCAGTGACCAAAGTGAGGTCACTTACAATTAAGTTTGATACTTATAAGA
>JANKOE010000205.1:71172478-71203797 GCA_026284465.1 Erythroxylum citrifolium | reverse complement strand
TTAAGTTATTTATTTTATTAAAATAACATAATTTTATTAATAATTTGTTAATAAATATTATATAAGAGATTAAATAAATTGCTTTAATTAAAAAATATTTTATCTTTAAATTATATATAATATATAATTATTATCAGCGATAAAAATGTAACTACATTGACATTGACAACCAAATAAGTTTTTCTTTTTATTTGAAAGAAAAACAGAAATAAAAAACTCAAAATAAAAACTAAAAACTACAACATAAAAATATAAGTAGAACCAAACGGTCCCTACATAATTCTAGGACAAAATATATATATAATTAATTTTTATATGAAATTTAATAATTGACCCATTAAAATTATTTGTATTATATGAATAATTTTTTATTTTTATTGTACTTTAAGGTTTAATATTGTTATTAAAATTTTGTTTATAACAATTATTTTAAACCTTTGAATGTTATTAAAATTTTTAAAAATCTTTAAAATATACTGATTTTTTAAACATTAATATTATTATTGTTTTGCATAAAATTTTATTTAAAAAGACTTAGCCTTTTTTATATAAATATTTGTTAATATTAATATTGATTTTATAAATGTTAAAAAATTTTATTTAAATTTTTGTAAACATTTTATGATTATTTCATATAAAATTTACATAAAGAGAATATATAATTACACGTTTTAGCGTATATCAATCCAATCAAATATGATACAAGATATATATATATATATATATTTTTATCAATTCTCGGGCTCAATTTTTTAAAAATCAATTCTTAGATTGGACTTTAGGTTCAGGTTGCCCAAGTGAAACCCGATTCGACTCTTATAAGTAAAAAGACGTCTTTTTATATTTTTAGTTAAAATATTTGAGTTAGTTTGAGTCGGACCGAGCTACCTCAAACCTAATTGGGCACAAGCTTGAGCCTGATCGAGCATCAGGCCGACTGTTTCCATCCCTTCTTAAAAAAACTCAACCTTCAACTAACATCAATAACTCATCATTTAAATTTTCAATCAAACATTTAAGGATTCGTTAGTTATTAGAAAATTGCAATAATTTAAAATTCTTCTTGTTATTTTATATAAAATAATAAGAGTATATTACATTATTAAAGACCGTTTAAGTGTGTGTATATATATATATGTAGATAATCTCGTAATTAAGAGATTATTCTTATAGATTACCTTTAATTGTAATAATCTTTCTAAATAAGGAATCTTTCTAAATTAGAAGACTACCGAAATTATATATCTTAGCTCGATAGAAACTTAGATCTAACCCGATCTATTATCATTTATAGTCCTTTGTTTATATTTTAAAACTTTTAATTTTGTTAAATCTTTATTTTATATTGATTTTGTGACAGTCTAAAGGTTGGGACCACGTTGTCTGTGAAAGTGATTCTCTAGAAGTTGTTCAAGCAATCCAGGCGAGTAGTTATGAAGATTTCACTTCTTTTGGTGCTATGATCGATAATATTAAACAGAATATTGAGTCCTGGTCAGGGGTCTGCCGTGTCTCTGCAGTACCTAGAAGTGCAAACACAGCTGCACATGTTCTTGCTCAAGCCACTAGGCACAGTGATTGTATTGGGGAATGGAGTCTTGTTCCACCCAATTTTTTAAGTGTTGTTTTGTTTTCTGATATAAATTAATAAAACACCACTTTTCATCAAAAAAAAAATATTAATTTTATTTAAACCTTAATTTTTTATTTCATCAATTTAATTTTTTTTGTCTACTTTTTAGAGATTAAGACTAACATTACCAGGTTGGTGGATTGAGGCTGAAGTGGTCCAGAGTTCGAACACGGTCAGCTTGGGTCCTATGGTTAATGGAACTGTCCAAAGATTACGACAAGAGGTCTCTGCCATGTTTCCTTGGAGACTCGCAGCTTCGTATGAACCATGCAAGTGTTCAGTGTTTCATGTATTAAATTACGATTATGCCATTGGTATTTTCCTTTTTTTTATAATTATAAATATCGAGCTTTTTTTTTGCGGCTAGTATAATTTAAGAATACTATATTTTCTTTTTTGAAAAAGAATAAGATTAGAACATGGGTTTGATAGGTTATTTTTTTAAATTTTAATTAATATACATAAAAATAATGAATTTTAACTTCTTTTTTAAAATTTAATTAATAACTATTTTTGATTTTATTCACATTTTTATTTTTAATTAATAATTAATAATTTTATTTTTCTAAATGCTAGACTACCAAAACTATGTATCCTAACAATCTTTTATACATCTAAGTTGTTACAAGATATCAGAGCATCAAGTTCTTCCATGAATTACAAAGCTACAATGATGGAGTCTCGATCTTCATCCCTCGAGACTACCAGTAGCACAACCCCTTCCTCTGGATCAGGAAATCAACATGATGCAATCAACATACAACCAGAAAATTTCCTACAAATGTAAATCCAGAAGTTGAGTGGAAGAAACTACCTAGAATGCTCCCAATCAGCCCGTCTCGTGATTACTGGAAAAGAAAAATTAGGGTACATAATAAGACCAATCCAAACTCCAATGTTAGACGACCCTAATTTTGACCAGTGATGCAGCCCAATATAGAGAGAAAATTGACAGGGGACGAGTGTTTGTATTTCTTGCTGGCTTAAAGGCAAAATTGGATGAAGTCAGGGGACGTATTTTGGGACGTAGGCCACTACCCTCAATACGAGAAGTCTTCTTTGAAGGCAGAAGAGAGGAAGCTCGGAAGAGTGTCATGTTGGAAAAAATAGCACCATGGACTTCCAGAATGAAAGATCAGCATTTGTCTCAAAGAATAGTGACATTGAGAGTGAGAAAAGTATAAATAAGCAGAAACCTTGGTGTGATTTTTGCAAAAAACCATAGCATACAAAAGATACCTGCTGGAAGATAAATGGCAAACCAGCAAGCTGGAAGAAAAAATGGGCTAGTGGAGCAGGAGACGGGAAAGCTTTGCAAGTTGGGAACCAGTCCAGTCTTGACCAGGATACCTCCAACTCATCCAGGATCTTTTCTTTCACAAGGGAACAACTTGATCGTCTGTACACATTCCTTCCAGTTGAGAATACCCCAAAACCCTCTTGTTCTTTAGTCTAGTCAGGTATAATCCTTCAAAAGGCCTTTGTTTGTTCCATACCCTCCTACTCTTGGATAGTTGACTATGGAGCCACAAATCACATGACTGGTAGCTCCAATTTATTTTCCTCTTACTCACCTTGTGCAGGGAACCAGAAAATTAGAATTGCAGATGGTTCCCTAGCTTCCGTTGCAGGAAAAGGGATAGTCCCTATTTCAGATACCTTAACACTAAGAATGTTCTTCACATTCCCAATCTTTCCTATAATCTGGTTCCTGTTAGCAAACTAACCAAAGATATGAATTGCAAAGTTAATTTTTGGCCTACTCATTGTATGTTTCAGGATTCGAAATCGGGGAGGATGATTGGGGTTGCTAAGGTTAATGGAGACTTATATATCTTATAAGAAGAAGGTAAGAAACATGAAGAAGGGAGCTGTCACATTACTGTCAGCAAGAAGGAGGAAGAAATAATGTTGTGGCATTATAGGTTAGGCCATCCTAGTTTACAATACCTGAAGTTTGCGTTACCTCATTTATCTATTAATAAAAGTGCTAGTTTTTAATGTGAATGTGTGAATTAGCTAAACTTCATAGAAGTCATTACCCTATTCAAAATAGCCGATGTTCGGAACCATTTATGTTAATTCACAGTGATTTATGGGGTCCCTCTAGAACTCAAACACCTAATGGAAAGCGGTGGTTCCTTAATTTCATTGATGACTGTTTTAGGGTCACAAGGGTATTTCTTTTAGGAGATAAATCTGATGCTTGTGCCACATTTGTGTCCTTCTATAACATGATTAAAACTCAATTTCAAAAGGAGATTAAAATGTTAAGAAGACAACAGGAGGGAGTATGTGAACTTGGCCTTAAAAAACTTCCTGGATAGGAAAGGAATTGTCCACCAAACCTCCTGCAATTACACCCCACAGCAGAATGAGATTTTTGAATGCAAAAACAGACACCTTTTAGAAGTGGCTAGAGAAATAAGCTTTCAAACACATGTCTTGAAATATCTATGGGGAGAAGCAGTTCTCACTACCAATTTTTTGATCAATAGACTTCCCTCCAAAACCTTAAAATTTCAAACCCCATTACAAACCTTCTCTTCCTTCTTTCCTAATACAAGACCAAACCCGCTTTGAAAATATTTGGAAGCACTATGTTTGTCTATAACCATGATCCCAAGAAATCCAAAATAGATTCTAAAGCTATCAAATGCATCTTTGTTGGATACTCTGGAACCCAAAAGGGATATAAGTGCTTTGATCCAACATCCTGGAAATTTTTTACCTCTATGGGTGTTACTTTTTTTGAAGGTAAACCTTATGATAGCCACGCTCATCTTTAGGGGGAGTATTTCAATGAGGAAGATGAGAGGTCTAATGGAAAAAATTGAAGATGAGAGGTCTAGTGGAAAAAAAACTGAGATGTTGAATCTAGAAGGACCAGTAATAGAAAAGCTTACTGGTCAGGGATAGGAAAAAGAAAATCAGAAAGAAGACAATGTTGAGAAGGAAGCAGGAAATGGAGAGCAGAAAACATTTCAAGGTGTAGTATATAGCAGGGGAGCAAGGGAAGTAATCTTCGATACAACCCAATTGTCATCTCCGTATCTGAGTCCTAACATCTCACAATCTGAGACTAAAGTTGCTGGTACCCAACCAGGTAACTCTAATGATCTCCCTGGTGATATTTTTCTTCCTATTGCAATGAGAAAAGGGAAAAGATCATGCACACAATACCCTGCCTCTAACTTTGTCTCTAATGCAAACTTGTCTCCAACTTTTTTTGCCTTTATTTCCACACTAACCAGTGTAAAAATTCCAAACAACATCCATGATGCTATGACTGTTCCTGAGTAGAGGGAGGCTGTTTTGGAAGGATTAAAGGCCTTGGAAAAGAATGACACGTGGGAGAGAACAGACCTGCAAAGTGGAAAAAAGTTGGTTGGATGCCCGTGGATATTTACCATTAAATACAATGCAGATGGTTCAATAAAAAGATTTAAAGCTCGGTTGTGGTTACACTCAAACATTTGGGGTGGACTGTACTGAGACATTCTCTCTAGTGGCAAAATTGAACACTGTCAGGGTCCTATTATCAGTGGCTGCGTGCTTAGACTGACCTCTAATCCAACTAGATGTAAAAAAAAAAAAGCTTTCTTAAACGGTGATTTCGAAGAGAAAGTGTACATGGAGCCACCTCCTGGGTTCAAGAAAAGCTTTGGGGGCAAGGTGTGCAAACTTAGAAGGTCTTTGTATGGACTAAAACAGTCCCCAATAGCCTGGTTTGACAGATTCACCAAGTTTGTAACAAGTCAGGCGTATTCCCAAGGCCAATCAAACCATACCTTATTTACAAAAAGGATTGGGGTAAAATTGTTGTCCTAATAGTGTATGTGAATGATATCATAATTACTGAGAGTGATCTTATGGAGATAGAGAAGTTAAAAGCACAACTTGGGAAGGAATTTGAAGTAAAAAACTTGGGGCAGCTCAGATATTTTCTTGGCATGGAAGTAGCTCGATCCAAGAAGGGAATTGTGGTGACTCAAAGAAAATACACTTTGGATTTATTAAAAGCGACATGTTTAAGTGACTGTAAGCCTTGTGATACACTAGTGGAACTAGGAAAGAAACTTGGACAGCTTGAAAATAGTGTTCCAGTAAACAAGGAGAGGTACCAGAGGCTTGTTGGGAAGCCTATTTACTTATCTCACACCAGGTCAAATATAGCAATTGCAGTGAGCTTAGTAAGCCAATTTATGCACTCACCATATGAAGAAAACTTAGAGGTTGTTTTCAGAATTTTAAAATATCTTAAGGGATGTCCAGGCAAGGGATTGTTCTTTAAGAAGAAGGAAGAAAGAAGCATAGAAGTTTATATAGATGCAGACTATGCTAGCTCAATCACTGGCAAAAGATCAACATCAAACTACTACACCTATCCATGGGGGACTATGGTGACATGGAGAAGTAAAAAGCAAAATGTAGTGGCTCGGAGTAGTGCAAAAGCTAAGTACAGGCCTATAGCTTAAGGAGTGTGTGAAGTCTTACTGCTCAGAAGAGTTATGTCTAAGTTAAACTTGGAGGTTAAGCCTCCCATGAAGTTGTATTGTCACAATAAGGCAGCCATTAATATTGCACACAATCCAGTACTTCAAAAAAGGACAAAGCATATAAAAGTTGATAAGCACTTTATTAAGGAAAAAATGGAAGATGGAGGCATATGTATTCCGTTCGTTCCTACTAAAAAACAAAGAGCAGATGTCTTCACAAAGGGGCTGTTAAGACAACTATTTGAAGAGCAAATTGGCAGGTTAGGCATGTTGGACATCTTTACACCAACTTGTGGGGGAGTGTAGATAATCCCGTAATTAAAGGAATATTCTTAGAGATTATTTTAGTTGTAATATGTAGCTATATTAGGAATCTTTCCAAATAAGGAGTCTTCTTAAATTAAGAGACTACCAAAATTATGTACCCTAGCTCTATATAAGAACTTACGGTCCAGAGCATAAATACATACAACAATCTTCTTTATACATCTAAGTTGTTAAATATACATATATATTTCTTTATTAATTATTTATAATAAATGTCTCCTGTGATTTTAACTTAATGAAAAAAAATTCTTTTTCTAAAAATAAAATTGAGGAATTGACCAATGAGAATAAAGTACAATTTTCAGTTCTTCAAAATCAATGTATTAATCTCGAGTTAATAAAATTTTAAATAATATTAGAATTTAAGGATTTAATTCGATACTCAATCCAAATGATTAAACTTATTATTTAAATCAACATGATTTTAACTTTACAATCTAAAATATAATGCTGCGATAATTAAAATTTAATTCCCATATTAATTATAACTTGCATGCTAATCTTTTAAACACATAATAGTATTATATTTTACAAATTATAATATTCAATCTAATTTTTATATTTATTTATTATGGTATAATATTTATTAATACGAGATATTTAATTTAATTTTTACTTTTTATTTCTTATTTATTTCATTTTTATAGATAAAAATAATGAAGTTATGATTTAATAAAAAATTAAAGAGCCACTAATTAAGTACTAATTAATTTTTGAAGTAATTTCGGACCAAAGCAATAAATAATTTCCATGGAACTCAATTTTTATTATATTTGGTGCATGATTTTGAATTTCGTTCCGTACCGGCCTATTTCATCTGATACCGGCCAGTATTTATAATACCTGCTATATACCAGTTACTACCGAAAAATTTGAAAAATATAAAAATTAAGTTGCAAAATTTTCAAGATTCTTTAAAAATTTAACCGCCGCTTCCCCTCTTTTCTTTTTTTAAAGATATTTTAATTTGTTATTTAGTCAAACTTTTATTATGATTTTTAATATAAATATTTTATTACTAATAATAATTATACATTAAATAAAATTAAAATTGTTTTATTTAAATTTATTTTAATCTTTTCATAATATTTATTAATAAAGCGTTAATAAAAATATTTTATTTTTAAAATAAATATTTTAAATATTATTATTTACAAATTAATATTTAATACATATAAATTTAATTATTAAATCAAATTTTATTTGAAATATATATTTTTTAAAATATTTTTAAATTTAATCATATTTATTAATAATTATTAAATTAATTTTATAAATTAAATTAAATTAAGATATTTAATTTTATTTAATTAAATATATAATATATTTAATCGATAATACATAGTAAATTAAATAATATATATTTTTGTTTCATGTTTCAATTCTACTAGGTTGTTTCTTTATCGCGAACTCTTGTTGTAAATTATAATAATTTTAGAGTTAAGGATATTATTATTATTATTTGGATGTTTTGAAGGAATTATTATTCATTATATAATTAAAATTAAAATTATAATATTTTAAATACTTTATATCGTTCTTAATTTTATATTTGCATGATAATGATTGTCTTTTTTCATATAAATTGTAGTTATTATTTATATGTGAAATATCTGAAAATTATTGTTATTTCATATTAATTGTTATTATTATTTATTATTTTAATTTTTAGAAAATAGTTAAAATTATACAGTATAATTGTACAATATGACAATAGACTATTTTGTAATTTTTAAAAATATTCAAAAAATTATTTTATAAATTTAAAAAATTACCTAAAATAATATCCAGAATTGACCAAAATTTAATTTGGTATCAAATTGGTATGATATTCAATATTTTCTTTTAAGATAATTAATTTCTTAGAGATATTTATACGAACAAATTGAAATATCAAAGGGGCCCACCGAACCCCCTCCCCATTCCTATATAATGAAGCATCGCTGCCATGCAGATCTCGCTCATTTCCACCTCTTCTCCTCTTTGTAGACGAAACTCCAAAAAGCAAAACTCTCTCTCTAAAACTCTCTCTCTAAAACGCCCAAATTCTCTCTCCACTACTCTTTTTAAGTTCTTCTGAGTGGGGAAGTGCGGCGCTAGAGAGAGAAAGAGCGGAGGGTTTCGGTCCCGGTCTGGAGAGTTTTTCTTCTGCTTCTTTTGGGGGGGTAGCCGGGGCCTGTGGCCTCGGCGGGTTCTAAAGCCCCCTGCTGGTCAACATATTTACCATTCTAACCTCTTTCAGTTTTCCTTTTTAACCGTTCTCCGATCGTCGCCGGAGCTAGGATGCCGGCCCTGGCCTGTTGCGTAGACGCTGCCCTCGCGCCTCCCGGCCACGCCTTCTTTGCCGGGAACTGCTCCTCCCTTCCGTCGCCGGTCCAAGTACCTCCGGCACCGACGACCGCCGTGGAAGACGCCCCTCATTGGTCACCTTCTCTCTCCGCTGCGCTCTACAAGATCGACTGCTGGGGCGCCCCGTATTTCGCCGTTAACAGCTCCGGCAACGTCACCGTCCGTCCTCACGGCGTTGACACTCTGGTTCACCAAGAGATTGATCTCTTGAAGGTCGTGAAGAAAGCTTCGGATCCGAAATCGACCGGTGGACTCGGGTTGCAGTCGCCCCTTATCATTCGATTTCCCGATGTCCTCAAGAACCGCCTTGAGTGTCTTCAGTCGGCGTTTGACTTCGCCATTCAATCTCGGAGTTATGAGGCTCATTATCAAGGTGTTTATCCCGTGAAATGTAATCAGGATCGTTACGTGGTTGAGGATATTGTGAGATATGGTTCTCCGTTCCGGTTCGGGCTCGAAGCCGGGTCGAAACCGGAGCTTCTTTTGGCTATGAGCTGTTTGTGCAAGGGGAGCCCGGAAGCTTTATTGGTCTGCAACGGGTTTAAGGATTCGGAGTACGTTTCACTTGCATTGGTGGCGAGGAAATTGGCTTTGAACACGGTGATTGTGCTTGAACAAGAGGAAGAGCTTGATTTGGTTCTGGGTTTGGCTAGAAAGATGTGTGTTAGGCCTGTTATCGGAGTTAGGGCTAAGTTGAGGACGAAGCATTCCGGTCATTTCGGGTCGACTTCGGGCGAGAAAGGGAAATTCGGGTTAACCACGACCCAGATTTTGAGGGTAGTCAAGAAGCTTGAACAAAGTTCCATGCTTGATTGCCTTCAACTTCTGCATTTTCATATTGGATCTCAGATTCCGACCACCGCGTTGCTTGCTGATGGGGTCGGTGAGGCTGCACAAATCTATTGCGAATTGGTCCGTCTTGGGGCAAATATGCAGGTGTTTGATGTTGGCGGTGGGTTGGGGATTGATTATGATGGTTCTCGGTCTAGTGAGTCTGATCTCTCTGTTGCTTATTCTATGGAGGAGTATGCTCTCGCTGTTGTTCAAGTTGTGAAGTTTGTTTGTGATCGGAAAAATGTGAAGCACCCGGTGCTTTGTAGTGAAAGTGGCCGAGCTATTGTGTCACATCATTCTATTCTGATATTTGAGGCTGTTTCTGCGAGTGTTCCGAATGCAGGGTCTGTGACTCCGTTTGGAATGCAGTATCTTGTTGATGGCCTCTCTGATGATGCTCGGAACTTGACTTCTGCGGCCATTAGAGGTGAGTATGAAGCTTGCTTTGTTTATGCTGATCAACTGAAACAAACATGTGTTGAGAAATTTAAAGAAGGAAGTATTGGGATGGAACAAATGGCTGCTGTTGATGCTTTGTGTGAGTTTGTCTGTAACGCTGTTGGAGCAGCAGAGCCTGTGAGAACTTACCATGTTAATCTGTCGGTGTTTACTTCTATTCCTGATTTATGGGGTATTGGACAGTTGTTTCCCATTGTTCCTATCCATCGACTTGATGAAAGGCCTGTCGTGAGAGGGATTTTGTCTGATTTAACCTGTGACAGTGATGGGAAGGTTGATAAATTCATAGGTGGTGAGTCAAGCTTGCCACTTCATGATATTGGTGGTGGCGGTAATGGTGGGTGGTATTACTTGGGGATGTTTCTGGGCGGGGCTTATGAGGAGGCGCTCGGTGGAGTTCACAACTTGTTTGGTGGCCCGAGTGTTGTGAGGGTATCGCAGAGTGATGGGCCCCATAGCTTTGCGGTGACCTCTGCTGTTCCCGGCCCGTCTTGTAGTGATGTCCTCCGGGTTATGCAGCATGAGCCCGGGCTCATGTTTGAGACCCTCAAGCACCGAGCGGAAGAAATTTGTCCACATGATATTGATAGAGAAGATGGTAATAATCATGGAGGACTGGACAATGCAGCTTTAGCCAGCAGCCTTGCTCAGTCTTTCCACAACATGCCATATCTGGTTACTTCTTGCTCATTGTCAGCTCTTAATGTTGGTGGGTTCTACTTCGAGGATGATTTTAATTCTGCAACCGATTCGGCCCCTGCTGGTGATGACGAGCAGTGGTCTTATTGCTGTGCTTGAGAATAATTAGCAGTCCCCAAGTTTAGCTGCTGCTCCTGCTTTGTTATCAGTTGTAGTCATCCTTCAGTGGATCGGTTTATGCTTAGAGGTCGTCTTCTTTAACTTTTCAGTTTTAATCTCTATCAAGTTGCAGAAGAGGAGGAGATTAGTAATTCCCCCTCTTCTTTATTAATTGTCTCTTTTTAGCAGCAGGCATTTTCAATGGAATAATATTTAATTTCAGTACTCTCATGTTCTCTCCATGCATGCATACGTTTTCCATTTCATATGGAGATTCAAAAGCATGGTGTGATTATAGGCGATGCAGATGGAGTTTCGGTTGAAGAAGACACATAACATTTTGAGAGTTGTTAACTAGAATTCTATCTCTTGATCAGATGCTGAAGTGAATAGAGATAATCATCAAGCAGAAGTTCTTTAATGGTGGTAAGGAAAAGGAGGACAAGAATTTACTTTGAAGCCAAAGTTGAAATAAAGGCCCTTCTTTTCACAAGGATTTGATATTGGAACTTTTACAAGTTGTTTTTGACTTTATAGCTAAAGTATTTCTTTTATCTCTCAAGTATCAACAAGGCTTGTTCTGCGGATCTCTGATAGATTGTCATGTCTATGAGGCAGGACCCTGTTCTTAACTGACCAACTTTGGTTCATTCTTTATTGCAGAATAAGCATCTCTGTTTTCTGAAACATTCATTCAAGTAGATTTTGTTATGACATGATCTTATGCTTCAAAGAATCTTATCACTATACTAAACATGGACCATCGAAAGTTGTCTTCATGCATAAACAGTAGTCAACTTTTGAAGGATATTGTCAGTTTCTGCAACCGGGTTTCAATGGAATTTCTTAGAGAATGATATTTTGAGTCAGCCATACACGGTTCAAAGTCAAGAGTCAACCGGCATAATTTGGATTTAATTGAAAAAATATTATAAATTTTGACGCAGCAACAACAACAATGACGACCTAGTAAAAAATATCACTAAATGCAGGATCTTTTTTTTTTGGTTTAAGTGGAGAAAAGAAACTAACGAGGACTAATGCCTTAAGATAACCATTTATCTCTGATCATTTTGAAGCAACGATCGTAGTTTTGAAGCTGAGTTCTCTCAAAGAGACCATCAAGTCATAGTTTGAGAAACGCTGCTTAGCGAGGAAGTCCGCACATTAATTAGCTTCATGAAAAATATATTGGAGAGAGTAACACCAATCTCTTGCAAGTAATGTCCTGATGTTCTCAACCAGAAGAAATATAGAGAAAGGGGGCAAAAAGTCAGCACCAGATTTACCACATCTTGAGAATCAGACTCAACACTAAATGCGGGACCTAAGAAGGTCTATAAGAATGATTTATAAATTTAGACACCATGGTTAAAAAATTGAAATAGAATATCTAATTATACCAATTGAAAATTAGTTAATTGACTAAAAGTGAGATTAAATAAATTAATATGAGAACACTTCTAAAATTTCAAGCACTGCAAATGTCTCTATGACATTGAAACTTACAAATGAAAATTTTATTAAGTTCTTATAACAAATTTATGATTTATTTTCTTATAAAAGATGAAAATAAATAGGACTTCAGCTTACTTTTGTGTCTTCCAATCTTTTTGGGCCATGAAAGTAAACCCATTCTTGTCATGTAAGAAGAGCCTAAGTTGTTGTCTCAAAGGTCCTGTTGCACACCAAAGTTAAGTCCACACACATGGGCGTGAACTGAACAATACGCGCACACATAGCTTAATGCTTGCTCTCTTATGTTCTTTGTG
This sequence comes from Erythroxylum citrifolium, assembly GCA_026284465.1. Taxonomy (NCBI): domain Eukaryota; kingdom Viridiplantae; phylum Streptophyta; class Magnoliopsida; order Malpighiales; family Erythroxylaceae; genus Erythroxylum; species Erythroxylum citrifolium. The sequence continues at coordinate 71,191,126 of JANKOE010000205.1, read as the reverse complement.
ATCATAGTATCTTTAGATTCGTATTGATTAATGAGACTTCTGCTCTCTGATCCACAATCATCCATTTGCGTTTCCATTTTCTCAAAGAATGCTTTCTTCCAATCTTGCAGTTGAACAGGTTCCAGTCATTACGGAACCAAAATTCAGTCCGTTTATGGGAGCAGGATTACGCCTGGATGGAAAACCTTTGACAAATCGGCCGCCACCAGTTTCTTCACCTGGGCTTAAGAACGAGCAACCTACTGTTAACAATGCCAGTGGGCAGCCGTCGGTGGGATCAAATTCGCAGAGCAGTTCCTGCTAATCTCAGGGAAAAAATTGTGTTCGGATCAAATGTGAGCCTTGCTCCTAAAGAAAGCCGAAAGGTGCTTTTTCTCCTACCATCCATCACTATGAATCAGATTCCTGACAATATCAAAATGATGTTAACAGGACTTCTGGTCTATTATTTTGCCTTTTCTTTTCTCTGGTGTGATTCAAGTAAACTCTTTCTTTGATGGTGCAGGAACCTGGAAAAGAAACTAAGCAAGAATCTGAAGAGGAGGAGCCAAAATTCCAAGCCTTCATAGGGAAGAAGTACTCTTTGAGGGGTTGATTGTACCATTTGGCAATGGCCGCCATTAACTTTTCTATTTCCATTCTCATGATTTTCTTTTTGAATTAGCTAAAGGGTACAACATCAGAAGATGAAGAGGGTTAATAACATCTTCTATTGAACGCTCTTTCTAATAGTGCTACATTATATCATGCTAGAGAGATAGGACGACTTTGTGAAAAGATACTATACATATTTTGTCATGACAATGTGACCGAATTCTATCGAGCAGACGAAAAACAATGATGAGATTGCATATATATGATTAACATGTAGCATATAGCAGAATGATAAAAAGTTCTAATCATAAGTTTTAATCATATGTAGGAATTGCTCACTTGAACAGACCAAAACCAACTCATGATTTGCATGAAGGTGTAAGAATTCTATCTTCTGATTTCTAAATGCCTCCACAGTTGGGAGAAACATGGTCCTCAAACCAAAAAGTAGTATCAAAAAGGTTGTTTACATATGTGGTCTTCACGAGAGAATAGCTTTAAGAGCATCTTTCACATAGGGATATCTGAACTGGAAACCCAGTTCCTTGGCTCTAGTTGGAAGCACCTTTTGTCCTTCCAAAACCTACACACAGCTTTATAATGAGTTCCAAGTGACGTGATAATGCAAGAACAAAAGTTGAAACAGATGCAGTTCGACTGTTCTTACCACTGAAGCACCTTCTCCAAGGATTGCTTTAATAGCAAAGTCAGGTACAGGCAGCCATGCGGGTCGGCCCATAACGTTTCCTAAGTGGTTACACATCTCAGAGAGTCGAACAGGGTTTGGAGCAGTTCCATTGATAACTCCTGATATTTGTAGGTCACAACAACTAAAGTTAAACCTGTAGTTTATTGTCTTGGAGCTGAAAAGATTTGTTTGCTAGCAAGCTACGTAGAGATGGCACCAATTCTTCAAACGCAGACTCAAGTATTCAGACCAACCAGATTTGGGTTTGACAGTTTTTCCAGTTTAACCAATTATAACAAATTAGTTGGGTTTGGCTTGGCTCAAACTAAATTCAACGGGTCAAACTAGATTTGATCAGGCTCGAAATGGTTCATACTAACAGCAAATGCCATTGATAATGAGAAAATTACCTTTATAAGATGGATTTAATATAGCTTCATATATTAGGTTCACTAAGTCGTCCAAGTGAATCCAGGAAAACCTGCATGGGTTGAAAAATATCATGAGGAAGATTAAGCACAAAAAGAACTTCTCAACAACTCAAAACAAAAATGCACAACAAATTAAGCTATAAACATAACTCCAACAAGAGGACAAGCTTCCTCCAAAAAGCTTTCATAATGTCTTGGCACTTAATTTTCACAGAAACCAACATACCATTGCTGGCCAGAGCCCAAAGGACCACCAGCAAACATCATGAAAAGAGGAATCATTCTAGCTGCAAATGATTAAAAAAAGATATAAAAAGAGTACGCAGTAGATGAGAAAACACATGAAAGGATTGAAGAAGTTTATACCTAAAGCACCACCCTCTTTACCAAGGACCACACCTATGCGAATGAGTGCTACCCTGACATCCTTATTTACTTTGACAGCTGCTGCCTCCCATTCCCTACAAACCTGCACAACTTATCTGTCAGCAAGTAGGTGAGAGCTCTTGCTCGCACACCCAGCAAATAAGACCACATTCCAGGAAGTTCATGTCATATAAGACACGTCTTCACAGCATAATGAGTTTCTTCAAAAGCATATGGTTGGCATGCAGCTAAACAAGTTGAAAATTTGATACAAAACAACCACAATTGTAGCAGTATTATTGTGGCTGTAGTCCAGACTGTTATCGATATTTACTGGTTGCAGCTGTATTTCCTGCAATTAGTTTCCAATTGTCCGCAACCTTAATATAACTGGCAGTCCACAATTTACAATCTTGGTGACAAGTGATGATTGATAATGTTAATTGATCAAGACTTGTAAGATGGAAGAATGCTGATAATGCATAATAGGATGCTCACGCCAATTTGGTAGCATGCAACAAACTTTTCAATATGCTTACTCGAGAGTGAACACTAAACAAGAAAGTAGCTTATTCAAAGTATTGAACCTCTGCCAAATAGTCATTTCCTGATGGACTGCTTTCGACAAATACTTGTGTCTCACTGGTTCCTGAGCAAATAAGGGAAGAAAAGTGAGAATGCAAAAAACTTATGCAAATACCCTCAACCATCCAAAACTACAATATGTCACCAAAATCTGCAATATAAAAGACAGGTAAATACTTTCTTTGCATGTTCTTTTTTTTTCCCAAATAAAACCAAAACTATAAGGATGATCACATAGAAAATGCTTGCAGAATTTCGAAAAGAAAACACAATTCTACTGTTAAGGTGGATGCAAGATGTGCAAATGCAGATTAATAAGAAAATTGTTTATACTAGATTTTTGAATAGAAAGTTCTGTGTCAGAAACGAACCATAATAACCAACAGCTGTGGCACTAACCAGTACAGTAGGCCGAGCTCCAGGTAAATTGTTTATTAGATCTACAACCTTCAAAACCAGATAAATGGCTAGATGAACAAGAATCATGAGGGTTTTATAGACCTTTAAGTGATGTTTGTGACTTAACACATACATAATGTGTTATGATGGAACAGCCGAATCACCCTCAGATTCAGGTCAAAGAAGAACAAGGAAATCATATGTGCTAAATTAATAATATCTTACCTTTGAGGTGACTCTTATCCTACTTTGCTTGATCTCCTTCTTGATCTGTAGTTAAGAGATGATATAATCTACTTCAGGTTAGCGCAAAAGAATTATCATATGCACCCATTCATTGAAGCTGCATATAGAGGCTCATGTCATAGCATAATATATTCCAAATCTTTGACCACGAAACTTATGTATCCTAAACTACCAAAGTGAAGGACCTGCAGTACTAACCTCAGGTGACCATCTTGTGCTGACTGGCAATCCAGCCAAGTTTACAACTGCATTTGAACCTTGAATAGAGTCTTTCCACTCTGGTTCCTCCACAATAGCAATTCCAGGGAAGTCCTTGACTACACAAATACAAGAACTAGTGACTTTTATAAAGAAATATTCATGGTCTATGGAAATCTATTTGAAAGGATACAATGGGACATCAAACCCAACTAATATTTGAAAAGTAAGCTATTTGTAAAGCAATCTCAAGGTTCACATCCATGGATATGCATAGGAATAATATAAAACAAATTTGGTGTAATCATGAATTAGTTTTGATACATATTGCCCTGTTTTAAGGTCTTTAAGTACTCATCATAACAAGTTCATGTGCAGAAAATTTGTACTCATTACCTTCTTACCCGGAAATATTTCTTCGGCTTTAGATTTAGTTCGTGTCAAGACATGGACAAAATGGTTATCTGCAATCAAGTGAGATGACAAAACACAAACAGTTCAGAGTTATAGTTATTAGGAACTAAGACTTCAAGTCTAAGGCCTGTATGGCACCAAATAGCGCAGTCAACAACTCGCGGAAAGATTTAGAAGTTCTTTTAATGAAAAGCTGAACTATTCGTCAACCTTTGTTTCAATAGGAGAATATGAAAATGGAGATAAAGCATTAAACATTTCCTAAATCACGTTATGCCAAAGCTTTCAAAGTTCTACATTCTAGAAAGGTGAAAAAAACCTGCATGAAGTCTTTGCACCAATCTTCTACCAATAAAACCTGTGGCTCCTGTTATTGACACTTTCATCTGATTTGCCTACACCAAATTGTACAGTAAAATGAAACAAAACCTCCAAGAAAACAACACAAATATAGAAAAAGCTGTCCAAAATAAACGCCATTGAGCAAAATCTTGAGAAATCAGGCAATTCCTTGTAGTTATTTATTGTGTCACTCTTAATAGAGGATGACTTCGGTAGTCAGATATGGACTTTGGTCTTGTTCTAGTACAAGAGGAATGAAACCGTTGTACGGCAATGATCTAAAGTTTCTTCAACCTACTAAAACCAATCTAATTAGAAACAAAATTGTAATGAGTGAGAGGACACAATGCTCATGAACAAGCTTTCCCATTTCAGCACACCACTCTAGTTCAAGTTCAATCTGTAGCGACACAATCTTTATGAATTATCCATAGTGCATTCTTCAAACCAAGAAAAAAAGAGAAGACAAGACAAGAAAGAAGCTTGTAAAGCACAAACCCTTTGTGTCTGATCAGAGGCACACCATACTCTCAAAATCTTGGCATCACTCCTCTACACCACAAAGAGAAAAGCATAAGGAACACTTCATAGTTCATACTCACAAAAACAATAAAATCCGAAGAAGGGTTTTGAGAGAAAGTAACTGTAAAAACAGAGAAGACTTGAGGAATGCGAAGCGATGGAGGAGACACAGAGTAAGTCCATGTTAAAGCTCTGGTTCTGCAACCCAGTTCCATTTTCTTCTACTGCCACCAAAACAGGTTGCAAACCCAACTCTCCTTCGCAGGCTGTGTCAGCTTCGCTTTTCACTTTCAGTTGGTGCCTAAGAGCAAAGAAGAGGAATATGAGTGTAGATGTACGTACGTCAACGTTACGTGTCTTATCTTCGTGCGTGATTTGGAGCCACACCCACCAAAGCTCCATATCCGTCACGCGTTTCACTTGGGTTCTCGTCAGAGGCCCATAACTAGTCTCCATGACTTCGGATTGCTCCATGATTTGTAATGGGCCGGGCCAATTTAAGACAAAGCCTTTTTCTCTTAGCTTGGATCAGGTTTAAACAGTCGGATAAGTTTTGAATCAAACGACTCGTTTTGAGTGGAGATGACAATTGGACCAAAGTTAATAGGTCAAGTTTAGGTTGATAAAGTTTTGGGCCCGATTTTTCTGAAAAATAAAGCCTAGGGGCGAGTTAGTATTGTCCAGGCCCAACTCGACTCTTATAAATAAAATAACGTTATTTTGTATTTTTAAATTTAAAAATTTTAAATCAAGCTAAGTCGAACTTGAGCCTGGTTAGATCCAACCCTAACCTAGCTCATTGTCATTTCTAGTTTTGAAGTTGGACTTATTTAATTTTGAACTATTAAAATAAGGATGGTAAAAGGGCGTGACTTTCTCGGCCCAGTCGGGTCTCAGGCATGGCTCAGCTCGGGCCTAGACGGTCAAGCTTGGTAACACAAAACGGCAACATTTCACATAAATATATATATATATAATTAAAATTTCAAAATCAAATATCGTCTTCTTTAAAATTAAAATGAGTTACAATTCTCTTTCCTGAAACTTAAAAAATTGAATGAGTTACACCTTCCCTGACTCATAATATTAACCTCTTAAAATTAAAAACTCTTAAAATGCCAATTTTACAAATATTAATATTATTCAATGTTTTAAAAAATATTTTAAAAATTAAATTAAAAATTAAACTAACAAGAGATTTAAATCGGTTAAAAATTATATAAAATTAAAACTTTTAAAATACAATTAAAAACCCTCACTTTTATCGAAAATTTTTAATTTTAATTTAAAAAAATTATTACATAAAAATTAATTAATTTTGATTTATAAAAATTAATAAAATTATAAAATTGATTGATTAATTAATAAACTAACATTTTTTAACAAAAATCATTAAAATAAATTAAACCAAAAATTAAAACTTAACTTTAAAAAATCAGTTAATTTAACATTTTTATATTTGAACTGGTTTAATCAACGGTATTACCTTCCACGAGAAAATAAAGAGCCTGTTACACTTGGGTAAAAATTGGATAAAGGTCTGGTTATTGAGTAGCAGAAGTTTGAAGTGGCGTGTTAAGAGCGGATCTAGCGATCTTTGAGTACCCGTACAATTACTGGACAAAAGTCTGTGCGCTTTTATTGATGATTAAAGAGGATTTGATCCATTTCTAAGCACATTAACCGATTCTTGAGATTAAGTTTCTTCAATGAAACAAAATATGTAGAAGCCATAACACCTAAATGTCTCACAATGTTTACCATTGGCCCTTCACTTAACAGCACAGAGAGGCATTGAAGCCCTTGATCACTATGTTGTGTATCAGCCATTGGATAACTCAATCTGCATGAGTGACAAAATTGCAGTTTCAGTAGGCAACAAAGCGATTCAAAGTCTAGGGAAAACTAAAGATTCAGATGGACCAACTCCAACTCCAACTCTGATATTCCTTGATAAGAAACAATGGCCAGATAAAAACAATTCATAGGAATATGGTGAAAATCGCGGAACAGATTTCCTAAGTTGAGGAGGAAGAAAGATTGGCATCTATCAAAATGTCCTGGGAATGAAACATACAAATTCTATAAATGCCACAATCAAATTCCCAGTTAAAACCAATCATTTCTCTTAGGCTTAAGATACTATGTTCCAGTAACAATTTGATAACTTGCAATAAATATTTGACCAAGAGATAAAGCACTCAAGGAACAAGCTATAATCTACATTTGTAAACAGGTGGATGGCAATAGCACAAGCGAAAAAATGGATCATAAGACTAACCTTTATTTGCCGCACAAACTCAGGCATTACGCATTATCTTCTCGACCATAATCATAGACTATGTCAATCTGCATGCACATAAATGAAGTTGTGAGGAAGAAGAAAAAGAAGATCACATCAACAAGAACAAATAACCAACTAGAACCAGCAAAATTAGGTTTCAGATTCATTTAGTCATCAAGATAATTTTTTTCTCTATCTTGGTTAATTGCCATGTTCATGCTCCACAGTTCGCATTCATATGTCTGCCAAGTAAGGCAAATGTTATAATGTAGGGAAAAGGAGTTAGAGCAGCAAATTCATCAAAGTAGGCTAGAATTAGGGTAGATTGTTGTTGGAACAATTACAGTTTATGACAAAACCTCCTTAATAATAAACCGAAATATAAATGCCGCTGTGTTTCTCCAACAAAGACTTATTTATGATAGTCTTACTAGAAACCTTACACAAAATAGGAAAAATTAAGTGCTACAAGATTTCCTATTGATAATATAACAATCAAGTAATACCTTATTCAAAAGGTTAGGAAAACCTTACTAAGTCTAATTAAATAAGAAAACATAAATTATGAATTGAAATTTGTTCTAGCGCATGCTGATACTATATTCTTTTGAACCACACTCCAATATAACCATGACTACAAGCAAAACAGTCCATGGTTTTTATGCAAATCATGTAATGCATTTGACATCCCAAATAACAATAAGAAACAATGAATGGGTTTGGATTGAATTTACCCCAGAAGGTGGAGTTGGGTTCCTGGTAAACTTGGAGCCTCCTGGAGCCCAAGGAACTGCATCAAAAACCATGAGATCACTGAGCTTTGGAATTGATTGCTAACTAAATCATCCATCATGGATTTCCCAAGGCAAGTAAACAAATTTAGTGTGTTTTGTGAGAAATTTACCAATATAGGGATCGGGGTGGCGCCATTTGTCGTACTGAGCCTCACCGTCAGCTATCATCCTGTCGATTGTGTCCAAATCTTCCTGAAATATAACCTCACACACACGAATCAGCGCAAAACAAGGTACGAAAAATTCATATCATATGCATCCATACCACATGTTTATTGGTTTCAAATTTTTCGCGGAGATTACAGGCCTGGATAAACAGGAAGAGGAGAATCAAACATAAAAACAATGAAATTAGGGTTAGAGAAAGAAAATGAAGTGAAATCAGAAACAGAGAGTAATTAGTACGTCTTCGTAGAAGAGATGACGATGGACGGCCCAGTTAAGAGTGTCTTTAAGAGCACGCCTGTATAGGATCCTAACCCTCTCCTTCTGCGCCGCTCTCCGAGCTAAGTAACCACCAACTGTCGATGTCACGCTCATCTCTCTCGCTCTCTCTCTCTCCGTCTTCTTTCTCCGACGAAACTACAATAGGAGTGAGTCTATGAATGGGGTTCTGCACAAAACGACTTCGTTTTAATTGAAAATTTAATATAACATCATTTTAGTCTTAAATTTCTCAAATTTACAAATCAAAATAATTTCATTTTTTAAAATTAAATTAAAATAATATTATTTTAAAAAAACTCAATTCAATATTCATTGAAATAAAATTTAATCCATTAAAAGTCATTAATAATCCCTTTAAATCTTATTTACATGTTCATTTTATTAATCAATTTTATTATTTGAATTATCGATTTTTTTATATCGTAAAATCCATAACTTTTATAAAAAAAACAGAAGAATTTGCAGCCGCTACCTTTTGGATGTATACCGGATAAACCTTCAGATTGACACAATATCCTGCAAATCATGTCAATCAGGTACTCCGCACTAACTAAACCCTATACGACAGGCTAGATCGAAAAAACGTAAATAGGAGGGAATTAAACACAGAATTTTTTAGCCTCATGTCTCTCCACTTTACCAACTTGACCACCCAATCATTGAGTGCATATAATAACCTTTTTATATTTCAAATAAATCGTTCATATTTTAAATAAATCACTCATGAATTAAATTATAAATTATAAAATAAATTTAATTAATATTTATACTCTCTGCTGTATAATACTTCCAATTCAGTACAGGCTACAATTTGTACAAGAATTCCAAAGCCCATATACAATTTCTCTACGGCATATTTTATGTACTTAAAATTTAAAAAGTTTAAATTTAGTTGGATCGAATCGAATTTGGGTTCAAATATTTAAACCCGGGTTCAGGTTCAGGTTCAGGTCCGATCGTTTTTTCAGGGGTGGTACCACCTTTCTGTTGGTTGCATATATTTGTGAGAAATACACACAACATATGCTTCTGGCCTATATAAGAGAGGACTTGCTGAGTGACCAAGCCAGGGACTTAGTCTTGGAGTTCGAGGGGGTGAAGGTAAGACCAAACATCTCCTTGATAGCTTGTCCCTGTTCTACATATCTCAGCAACTTGGCAACTACACTAGCACTCTCTCTGATGTGATCAATATCCTTGTGGTTACTCCATAATCGACTGGTTAACTGTTGTCTTCTACGCTTTGAGTTGACCACAACTCCCCATTTTTGGTATAACCTCTTCCTCTCTTCTTCTGATAGCCTTTTCCTCATCAGCTTGCTCAACATAGCTCTCTCTCTGTGAAGGGACTTGATGCTGTTTCCCAGGTAACAGAAATTCATGCAAGACTTATTAATGGTGAATTACTAACAATGATAGTTGGGAACTACCAGGCAAAGGAAAATTTATAGAGATAACTCGGTTTTAATCCTTAACAGGAACTGTTATATCAGTTCTACATGCTACAGGTGAACAAAGAACTCTATAACAACATTATTGGTACTTCCATCGAGATGAGAGAGAGAGAGATTGAACCTTGAAGCTAAAGTGAGTGTTCGATGGCCTCTTACAGCCTGACTTCCCTGAGAAAATGTTTCCTTCAGGAAAGACAATCGCCTGAGCTCCACTTCCATGTAGATGGAATCTGAAAGGTCACCTTTAAAGAGCAGGAAAAAATAAGTTCTGTGGATCAGTGAAACATTGCAAGTTTGCCAAAGTTCAAGTATTGCTCTCTGCTGCTGTTCGAATTCCAGGGGCCGATCATGAGAGGTTTCTGTTGCTTCATCCATGGGATCCAATCCTATATCTTGCACACTCTTATCTGATCTATCAGTTAGTTTTTGTGTCCCCTGAACCTGTGATGCAGAAAATGAATCATATCAAATGTGAAAGGAGCTAACAGATCAAAACTAACCCAACTTCCGGAAACTGACATCAAAGGGAAGGATTCTAACCTGAGCATCAAGAAGTTGTTTTCCATACTCTTTCTGTGCCATCTCCTTCAATCCTGCCACAAACGTATTAATACTTGGTATATCTTCATTTACAGATGCTTGGATGCTCTGTGATCTCATGTCATCTGGGGATGCTGATTCAAAAGATGATCTCGAACCATTTCTTGATAATTTACCAGCATCAGCATCAGCATCATAATTTAGTGCAGGAAACTTTCTATGGAGACCTTCTGGTCTTCCAGTAAACTGTTCCTCTAACTCATTAGGTGGGGTGCTCTCATTTTGATCTAGCTTCTCAAGCCATAGAGGAGAGCCACTCACGGAATTCTCTCTGCGACTCCAGGTCCTTCGTGAATTAATTCTTATGGAACTTGACAATTCAGCTGTCGAACTTTGTCGAAATTGATCATCAATATCATTAATTGTCCTCTGAACATGGTTTAGCCTCTCTTCCAATATGTCATATGTAAAACCATTTTGCAGGTGACGTCCTTCCCCGTCTCCATTAGCAGGAATAGGTACTCCCTGCCTTGCTAAATTTCCATCTCCCAGCAAAGTCAAAGCTAATGATCCATCATAATCATGTGTAGAATGGTGTTCGTACAAGTCCCCGCTCAACTCTTCTGTTTCCATACATTGAACTTCCTTGCAGGACTCATCAACATCTTCTGCAGTTCCGGTGGCAGCATCTTCTAGACTCTGACATGAACTGGCTCCAACAACATTCTTCCCAATCAATAGCACTGATGAAGAACCATCGGAAATGGAATGCTGTTCCGAGTTGTTCGCAAGTTGGTATGGTTCCTCAATGTTGCTCCCACTATCTCCATAATAATGCGTTGTGTTTAACCTTGGGATGTCACCGATAGGATAATGGGGATCAACCATACATGATGATTCTGATAATGAGCATTCATCTTCCCATGTATCCCCTGCTTGCCAAGAAGTTTGACGAGAGATATCAGGCTGTTATTGAAGAACACAAATCAATAGTTAGTGTTTCAGAGGAATTTAAAAAAGGTACACCACTCAGCATTTAGTTCAGTGAATTTACATACCCTCTTTCTCGGACTTTGTTCATGTCCAACAATTCTCAACAAATCCTCAACCCGGGATTCAGCAAGATCCCGTTGCTTGGTCAACTCCTTTATCTCTTTCTCCATCTGCATGATCAAGGAACAAGTTCAATGGGAAAGAAAAGTTAAAGAGACAAAACATAAAGCCAATGTGTAGGTTCATTTTGTATCGACATAGATGTTCATTGCAAAGTGGGTAAAACAGTTACATCTGGAGTGTAGAAAGTAAGACATTACCTTCTGTATTTGAAGATCTTTCTTCCTAAGTAATGCTGCATAATCACAAGTTGAAGATGCAGGGGCCGGACTTCTCAACTCACTTTCCAATCTAGCTAATTCTTTCTGCAACTGCTTAACCAGTGCCTTGTCAGACATGACTACATTGACTTGTGCTTTTGTTGTCACTTCTTTTGCACAGCAAGCAAACAACAAAGTGTTTCTTGTTTGCTCTACATGGCTACGTGCAGGGCTCAATGTGCATATGATGGCAGTTCTAGCATTGCCACCCAAAGCCGGTTGCAATAGCCTTGTCAGCTTTGAATCTCTGTAATTGATGTGTCCATGTCTCCCCTTACTACACGCATCACAGAACCAAATGAAAAATAATATAACTATCAAAATAAAAAGTATTCGAATGATCCACCAAGCTAGAGGAAATTGGGTGAACAAAAAGACAATTTGTCTTCACCATTGTTCTTAGTGTAGCAGATAAAGCCACCAATTTGGATACATCTAGATTGTATGCTTATTGGAATTTTGCTTGTAGTTTGATGATGCTTTGACACTACAAAAAATTTTGTTTATGCATAATACAGCTTATCATTCGAACTGCAAAGATGGATATTTTGACAAAGCAGCAAGCTAAGTAGTAGCACCAATGGATACTTTGACAAAGCAGCAAGCTAAGTAGTAGCACCAATCAAATTACAATTTTGGGATTTCAAGATATCTAAGACAAGATTTTGATGATTGGAGTCCTTAAGAAAATTATCACAAAATCTTAAAATGCCATCAAACAGAGTTACTAGTTTGAGCACGACCAGGAGGCATTTAACAGAATATATAAATGCAACTAAACTAGTTAACCAATTGATTCATAGCTTATTATAACACTTATATTGGTGCAAGAACTAAGTGAAGTTCAACAAGTTATATTACCAACCTTAACTTACGAATAACAGTTCCCAGAGTCAGTAAGCTGCGATTTATGTGGCATCCTTCTTTTAATCTGGCACCAGATGAGTTTGCTTGAGATGCGCGTTCGCTTCCGGCCAAATCAACAAAATTCTGCACATAATGAGGTTGTTACTCTCATCTATACTTGATAAATGCAATGTTTTTCACGTACTTTATAACTCATACCATAGTAAGAAAAGAAAAAGTTGACACATACCACAGTTGCAGAAAGAGTGGTTGAATTTTCTTTGCCTAAAAATTCACGGGCAGAGCTTTCAATCGTCTGCAAGAATTTTTTGTTTCAAAGGGTAAGGTCACATTCAATTAATATAAAGGCCCCAACAAAAGAAGAAAAGGGGAGGAAGGGGAGAGGGGGAGGATCTCACCAATCTCAGAATTTGATGGGACCTGGAGCTTTTCTGATTCAGAGAGGTCTCCCCTATATGTCTTTGAGCTGAAGCATTATAACACATTAAACAGAAACACGAACTTTTCCACCAACAGCAGAATCTTAATGCTTTACCTTCACAGACAGAGAGGAGTTCTTGGAGGTGGCTCCAATCCTTGAGTGCTTCCACTGTGACTTTCTCCACTATAGTCCCTTTCTGAAACAAATTTTACTCATTAGAGTGTTATTTCAACTCATTTTCCAGAACCAAAAGGATAAAAGTTACCTCTGCATCGTCCAGCAGTCTGAGTGGAGTATCTGTGCTAAGAAGATCCCTGATCACTTCATTATATATTTCAATAGCTGAGAACTTCAAAACAAATGCTCTTTCTGCATGCTGAGAAAAAAAACATTTTTCTAAGAATTCCAACACCAAAAACTTCATTTTTGAAGTAAGAAAGAAAAAACAAAAAAACAAACTAGATTAGAAACTATTATTACCTTATTTATGTAATCAAATATATCTGCTACTGCATACTCGGTTATTCCCATCATCGTGTATGTCTTTCCACTGCTTGTTTGTCCATATGCAAAAATACTTGCTGGAACCAAAAGCAAGTTAGAAGTTTAAGTAATAGAAACTCAGAGAGGTTAGGATCATACTTACAGTTAATACCATTGACAACTGATAGAGCAACTTCCTTGGCTCCTTCATCGTACACTTGCCTTGTAGCACAATCACCGCGAAACACACAGTCTGGACGAAAAGAAAATCACAGTAGGTATCTAAACGTGAAAAGTTCAGTCTAAAAGCACCTTGAAATTTGAGATCCCATGACTTGCAACTCAAGGAAGTTCAATGGACTGAAGTCAAATTCTTATTTTAGACCTGACCCAATAGTCATATTTATGTAATTATATCGTAGACATAAACATTCCCCCATTTTACAGTGCCAACAATAAAATTGATCCAAGGATAATTTACTTACCAAAAGTATAGGCAGATGGAAATGTGGACCCTTCACGGAGGGTATTCCGATACAAGATGGTGGTTTCATTGATGCACTCCCAATCTGCAACTTCATTGTCTGTAATCTCTTTCTCATTCAAAGGCCTTAACCTGACTAAAACAAGAATCTTCTCCTCACGAGCATGTGCCATCTGCAGTTTTTCAAGGTTTTGTAGCTGTTCCTCTCCAATTGACCCCATTCCTTTACCAGATTGCTTCTTTCCCTACCAACAACATGAATCAAAAACCGAATAATCAAAGTCAATGAAAGAATACTCAGTTGCTTCTGCTTTGCTAAAATGCAAGAATGTTAAAAGCAAGGTTGTTGCATTTGCTTAAAAGGAAGTAGGTCCGTCCCTTTACTAAGAAGAATCTATTAGTAACAAGAAGCTTTATTATGAGTATCATCTAATTAACCAAAAAGATAAGTAACCACAAAAATAATAATTATGGATTTTATCAAGGGGAAGTAGTAAATCAAAAATAATAATTATGGATTTTATCAAGGAGAAGTAGTAAATCATCAGTTTCAATCAACCATAAAAACCTAAGATAATTCATAAAGCAAGCTTAAAAGCACAGAACAAGAAAAACTAATTACTCAAAACTGCTCAAAAAGCCAATTGAGGACAACATCAAAAACCATACAAAAACAGAGAAATGAGGTAACTAAGATCGGGAAGCTCTTGATTAATCTTTAGTGCCAAGTCAAAATAATTCAAAAGAAACAGATATAAATACCAAATTGATTAGAAATTTTCTGAACAATGACCCATTACAATCCCATAAAAGAAAAAAGAAAGTTGTTACCAGCTATGCTTGAAAACCAAGGTAACAGAATTCCATCAAAAAGTTTCAATAGAAAATGAAAGTTTGCAACTTTGATTGGACATGGTCCCCATTCTAACCACCTTTCTCTTCATCTTCTCTCACACAAACATACGCAAATATATACATACGAGCATACGTACTTACATAAATCAACAAATACTCGTATACCAAAAAGCAGCGTCTTGCTGTGTCCCTCTGCTCTGATGCGAAAGCGATAGACCTCAAATCCTCCAAATCTCGAGCTCTGCAACCCATGAACCGAAAAGGGTCAATTCACAGAAAACAGCCAACCGTCTTTAATATCATTAACAACCCATTTCAGTAACTCACACCCTCCAACTTTCATGCACTTGAAGAGAACAAAAAAGGGGTTATCACATTCTCTTCATCTGCTAAAATTACACATAGAAAAAGGGTAACCACGCTCAGACCTGGACCAGCAATCTGTTTCGTTCCACAGATATTGAATCAGTCAAAAAAGAGAAAGTGCGAGGCAGCTTTCTCTTTTACGCCGTTCCTCTCTTTCCATCATTGGGTTTTAGAATAATACGAATAAGGTTAGCGAAGTCGCAGGAATGGCTTGAAATGAAATGTTTGCTTTGAAGGCCGATATCACTCACAGATACAAGGAGATCAAGAATACTATTGCTTTAAAGGTGGAGAAGAAGAGGAACAGTACAGAACAAAGAACATAATATGAACTGAAAAAGGAAGAGAATAAAGAACTATGCACCAGAGAAAGTTTGAGAGCCTGAGCCTTGACTTCTTACCGCCATGATCTCAGTGAAAAAGCTTGGAAAATACACACCCAGAGCAGAAACAAGAGAGCACTACACCTACGTCGCTTTCGACATTTCCTACACCTGGAACGTGGCGATTGCTAGATCGATTCTTGCCACGTGGATTTGGCTACGCCTGTTCGAATCAACGGTGAATCATAGCTTTTTGATTTGTTTAATGCTGGATATGAACGGTTGGGATTAAGGAAGCATTAGGAATTAGACCAGACCATTTACTAGAAAATTAAATAAATTTAATTTAAAATTAATTTTGATAAAATTAAACATATTATAACAAATAGAGTGTGTGATAATTAAATAATACAAAAATGATATAAATAATAATTTATATAATAATTTATTCTTATTTATCTTTATATTATAATTAAATTAAATTTCAAGTAAGACATGCACATGATTCAAAATTATTTATTTATTTCAATCACTTTATTGGTTATTTATCTTAAATAATTAAAAAAATATATTAATTTTTATGTATAAATTCTTTTGAGCCAAACAATATCTAATATTCGCACCTCAAATTTTCTGTTCCAATTACTCTATTTATGTGGGATTTACATAAATATGTGGATGAGATTTAATTGAACATGATAGGAATATCATAACCGAAACAGGACATGTGTTTTTTTAAATACAAGGGAGAGCTAAAAACAGCTAATCTAAAACACACAACGTGCGAAGGTACTCGACGCCTTGGCAGTTCCCATGGAAGAGATCCCGGAGGGTCGGAGGAGGCTTCTAAAAGATATGGAAGCCTGGACTACCCTGGTCAGCAACAGCGGCTAGATGATCCGCACGTCAGTTGTCTTCTTGGTGGATATGCTCAAGGCGCACGTCCCAATCCCGTGGAGAAAGTCTCAGGTACTTGTCAATAACAAAGGATTGAAATCAGTCACAGGAAATGGAGCTAAAAGTAGTTAGACAGAGTAATTGGAACTACTAAACAATCTCCTATGCTCGCACATCAAATCCTCTGTTTCAATTATTCTATAAATTTTATTCAAATATTTATATAAAATTTATATAAACTCACGAATGAAATGTAACAGAACTTGATAAAAATATCTAAACCGAAATATGATATCCGATACTCAATATTCGCGAAAACCATAACCGAAACAAGATATCTGATGCTCAATATTCGTGGAAGCCCGTTTCTTATTAATCTACAGCTCATCAAACTCTACTGGTGTTGTCGGTTCAGACGGATTTGGCCACGTATTAGTATTCCTTTCAATATCATGGCTTAGTTGTTATTGTTCACAACAATAAAGTTAACCAAAAAAAAAGGAAAAATAAGAAGAAAAAAAAAGTGTTGAAGGCAACAAATAATGTATAATATTATAATTATTTGATTTATTTCATTAGCATTTTCAATATTGACAAAATAGGAAAGATAAAACGTACGTAGTCAAAATAGAAAATTAAATAAATAGTTAATTACGAATTTAAAAACATCATTTATATATGCATATTAAATTTATAATTTACATATGTATGAATTATTCAAATGAGATTATAGTAAAATTTTAATTTTGAGTTTTTCGATTAATTTATATATATTATAAATTTATAAATTAGATATGTATGAATTATTAAAATGGGATTGTAATAAAATTTTAAATTCGACCATTTTAATTCCTATGTAATTGACCCTTTAAATAATTTATTAAAATGTATAATTTAAAAGCTAAAATATATATATTTGACAATTTACTGAATAAGTGTTTATAAATTATTAATATTATAAACATCATTTCAAGATATGATGTATTACGAGATTGGTGATTATGAGTTAGGTATGATGTTCTTAAATATTGTTATATTTACATATGTATATATATATATATACATATAGATATGTAAATATATACACATGTATATATGTGTGTGTACGCACACTACATATATATCGTAAACAGTCTCTCTATATGATAGAAGTAAGATTGCATAATATATATATATATAGGTGGGGCCAAATATAAGGGTTACAAAGGGTAGATCCAAGTTTGAGTATGGCTTAAAATTTTGTGTTTGAGCTCAAATTTGACTTGAAGTTTAATTGAGTCAAGTCTAATTCTAATTAAATATAGATCTTAATTTTTAAAAATAAAAAATAATATTAGTTTTTGAAAATTTTAAGCTTCACATCGAGCTTGTTAATTTAAAAATGGGTCGGATTAGGTTCAAGCAAGCTTTACCATACCTAGTCACATAATATCCCTAGTCTTCACTCCATAAAGACAATGCCTTAATTAGTTGTTAATCAATTTGATTAACTAAAATTACCATCCATAATCAAGCAATTTGGTAGTTTAATTAGTTTTTAATCAATTTGCTTAACTAAAATTACCATCCATAATCAAGCATTTTGGTAGTTGAACGTTCCTTTTCAATTAAGTAATGATGGTAATTTATGTGACACGTATTGGCTTCCTACTAATAAGTAAGGTCAATTATGTATTGATCAAAGCAATTAACAACTACTTAATTTGGTAGTTGGCAATTACTTGTTTTTCATTCTTGCTATAAACATTAGGTAGAGAGGGTGACTGCAAGAAGAATCCATTTCATGTCTATTTTGCTTGTTCATATTTTTTTATATAATTAGGTATGATAATTTGAGTTTAGATGACTAGTCCAAAATCCAAGTCGAATAATTTGATATTTAAGATTCAAATAATGCAAATTTACTGCTAATTATCTGATAAACTATTTCCAAAGAGGCTCAAATAATAAATTATTTAAAATAATTAAGAGTAAAGTTGCGTACTACTAGACCTTCCTAGATCTTGCGTTTTAATAAAAGTTTTACTGGGTTGTTTTGGTATGATTTGAGTCTCAAATCAAATTCGTTTAAATTATTTAAAATAATATTATTTTAATCTTAAATATGAAATCATTTAAGTTAGATTTTGGACTAGTCTAAGGATAACATTTAGGTTCAGGTTTGGCTCGACTCTGGTCCAACCCAATCTATGATCAAAGGGACCAGAAAAATTATTATTTTATACGGGGTTATTAATTTATCGATAAATGAATATTTTATTAATTTATCGATAAA
>JANKOE010000205.1:71113369-71127950 GCA_026284465.1 Erythroxylum citrifolium | reverse complement strand
CATGAATGCATGAACAGAAATTTCATGTGCACAAATGTGACTGTGTAACAATCCTATTATGCATGAGCAGTCCTATGAAGTCCCAATCTAACTCATCCTATGTCAATTTACCATTTTACTCTTCCAATTGAGGGTGAGATGTTACAAATGCCTTGTGTAAATAATTTTCAATTTTATAATATTTCAAATGTTTACTTTAGGTAATCTTTCTATATACAAAAATTTATTGTTAACATGCTTTGAAATATTAGATCTTTGAAACTTCTATAATTTGATGTTTTTCTATTTCATTTTCCATATTTAAAATTTTAATTATTATATAAATTTTATGTTATGTTATATTAGTTTTTATTTAAAATAACATATTATTTAAGTGTCAACATTAATTTAGATATGATAGAATAAACTGTGTAAAAACTAAATAATATCACAAAGAGTAAAAGTTCAAATTATAAAATTAAGAAATAGAAGTGAGAAATTTTTCAAATTTGTTAATAAATAACCAATGACTCAAAATTAAATTCTAAATTCTTTGTAATTATTCTTTTCAAATTTGAAGCACAAGTATTTTATTTTATTTTAGAAACAAAAGCTCAAGTATTAATATATTCTTAAGAAACCTTCCCATCCACCACCGTAAGAGGTACAAAGAGCAACAGAACTTGACTTGCTTCACTAGAATTTCAGTATCGTCATCTTAGTCCAACAAAAACAAGATACCGAATTGAGAGGTTGAAATTGTCTGTGTATATATTTATCTTCAAGTCCTTGCAACCGACCTAGTGACCAATGATATTTAACTATTCTGCTATAGGCTTAGTCCAACTTTTTTTTTTTTTTAAATCAAAAGGATAAAGCTTCATTAAAAGCAATTGTCCACTGTTAAAGCAGAAGAAATACAAACAGGGAATGATAAATCCCAATAAACAAGACCTGACATCGAACTAGCATTTCTCGCAAGAGTGTGCGCATCACAGTTCGTAGATCTTTTACAAAAACCAAAATGAACATCATTAATGGAATTACAGAGAAATAAGCAATCATTAACAATAAAATCTACTTCTGACCGATTGTGACTATTTGATAAAAAACTCTGAATAACCAATTGTGAATCTGATTCAATAATAACCGAGTATAAATTTTTCGTTTTAACCCAACTTAATGGTTCACGAATACCCATAGCCTTTGCTGTTGACGGATCGAAAACTCCCGGAAAGATATTACTACCAGCTACTATACAAATACCATTACTGTACCGAACAACAAAACCAACACCAGTCTTCTTCGACTCTTTCAAAATAGCGGCATCAGTGTTAATTTTAATAAAACCAGCTGGTGGTTTCTGCCACACCTGAGGCATAGCAAGGGCATTATTTAGATTGGCCTCTCCTAGCGTTATTCCAATTCCTCAACATCGAACGGGCTAGAAATAATATAGCTTGAGCTGAATGCTAAAGGCCATTCCAAACCAAATCATTCCTATTCTTCCACAAAGCCCAACAAATAGAGATAGCCAAACACTGATCGTCTCCAATATAATTATGTGCGACAAAAGAAAACCAAGCAGACATCTCAATAGAGTTAGAATGGAATAAACCCAAGTGAGAAATAGACCACACCTCCTTAGCACGACAACACTCTAATAATATGTGTGAAACAGATTCAGGCCCAATACCACAAATAGGACACAAAAGCGAAATCTCCACACCTTTATGTACAAGGAGAGTACGAACAGGCAAACAAGCATTTAACGAACGCCAAAAGAAAATTTTCATCTTAGCAAGAATAGGCAAAGACCAAAACTTCTTCCAAAGAGGAGAAGGAAGAACCTGATGTAATCCTCGAGGGATGGCATGTATAGAACGATAAGCACTCTTAACCAAATATACTCCTTTCTTATAAAGAGTCCAAACCCAATAATCAATACTTCGAATAAGCTCAGAGGAATTTGGAGAATTAAATCTCTATCTCGCTCATTAAAAAAAGCTGACATTAAGGACAGATTCCATTGTTTGAGATCTTGAGAAATCAAATCCGACGCTTTAAGAGTTAGCCAAGCATCATCAAGAGCCGAAGTGACATAAGGATTCTCCACATCTGGAAGCCAAGGATCAAAACAAACACAAATTATACTCCCATTTCCAACACGTTTCCTACAGCATTTTTTAACAAAATCAATACTAGAAAAAATACTACTCCAAGTATAACTAGGATTAGTACCTCTTTTGGCATTCCAGATTGTGCTTTGCGGAAAGTAACGGGCTTTAAGAACTCTAGCAACCAGAGAAGAAGTATCAGTCAACAACCGCCAAAATTGTTTTCCAAGCAAATCCATATTAAAATCCTAAAGAGTCCGAAAACCCACCCCCCGAGATGTTTCGGCCAACACATTTTCTCCCACGCCATCCAAGGAATGCCTCGCTTTTGTATTAAGTTCGTACCCTACCAGAAAGAATTAAGCATCGTCTCAACCTTCTTACAAAAACCCATAGGTAATATAAAAACAGTCATAGCATACTTAGGAAGAGACTGGGCAACCGACTTCAGAAGAATTTCCTTGCCAGCCCGTGACAAAAAAGTTATATTCCAACCATGTACTCACCTCCACAACTTCTTTTCAATAAATGAAAATATTTCCTTCTTGTCCCGTCCAATAAAAGAAGGTAAGCCCAAATAAGTATCTTCCCTCACTCCCACTTCCACTGACAGGCAAGAAAAGATAAGAAGTCTCTGCTGAATTGGAGTATTAGAGCTGAATCTAATGGAAGACTTGTTGAAAATCACCAGCTGACTAGAATCCATTTCATAAGTATGTAAGATCTCTTTGATAGCTTCAGCTTCCCTTAGATGTGCAGAAAAGAAGAGATAGCCATCGTCAGCAAAGAATAGATGTGATACAGAAGGGGCTCTAGCAGCAACTTTACAACCATGAATAATTCCTCTGCTCTCAAAAGATCGGATCATAGATGACAATCTATCAGCACATAAAATAAACAAATAAGGCGAAAGAGGGTCGCCCTGTCTTAGTCCTCGCTCTGGAAAAATAGGCCCAAGTATTTTATCTGCATGACTCACATAATACTGAGCGGAACATACACATAATTTGACCAAGCAGACCCATTGTATATGAAATCCTAATCGGATTAGTCCTTCTTCCAAATAATGCCACTCAATCCTGTCATCCGCCTTGCACATATCCAGCTTAAGAGCTACTTTGCCTTCCATCCCCTGAGTCTTCCTTTTCAGAAAATGGTTAATCTCATAAGCAACAAGAAAATTATGAGAGATAAGTCTTTATGGAACAAAAGCACTTTGATTTTCTGATATCAACGTCGAGAGTATTTTCTTCAACCTACTAGCAATCATTTTCGCAATTACTTTATACAATGTGTTGCATAAAGCAATTGGCCTCAAATCTGCCAATGTCTCAGGCGCACTCTTCTTTGGAATTAAAACAATAGTTGTCTTAGTCAGCTCTTCAGGTAGATAACAACTGTGAAGAAAATGAAGGCAATCCCATATTACATCATCCCCTACAATGTGCCAACAATTCTGATAAAACGCGGCATTCATCCCATCCATACCAGGCGCTTTATCAGGGTGGAGGCTAAACATCTCACATTTTACTTCCTCTGCCGTATAAGGCTGTAACAACATATCATTATGCTCTCGAGAAACTGTTGGTACCAGAGTAGCAGCAGCTGTACCTGTACTTGCCTGAGTCGCTGTAAAAAGATCCTTAAAATAATCCACAACAGTGTCAACCAAACCCGAATTCTAGTCCCGAATTTCTCCTGTAGGATCTTTTAGTTGAGTGATATAGTTTTTCCTCCTCCGCTTAGAAGCAACTGCATGAAAAAATTTTGAGCTCGAATCACCATCTTGAAGCCACAACATTTTGGCCCTTTGTTTCCAAAAAATCTCCTGCTGTCTAAGAAGAGTTTCATGATATAAGTCTTGAAATCAACGAAAATCAGCCTCAAACAAACCATCATCTCCTTTTCGAGCCCTCTTCATATCTACCTTTAATGTTGTGAGCTTCTCCTTAAAATGCCCTGTTATCTCCTTCCCCCAAGCTTCTAGAGTATCACTGCAGTCTTTCAACTTATCCCGCAAAGAACGCCCCTTATTTTGATTCCATACGTCCTCAACAACGGAGAGAAAATTGGAATCCCTTAACCAAGCATTTTTTAATTTGAACCTTTTAGCACCCGCTCGAAAGCACAACACACTGGGATCCAAAAGAATAGGAGAATGGTCAGATGAAGTTACTTCCAAATTACTCACCTTATAATTTGGAAACATCCAAATCCATCGAGCATAGGCCAACGCACGATCAAGACGCTCCTCAATCTGACCCTCAGCACCGTTGCCACGAGACCATGTAAAACCATAGCCATTCATTCCCAAATCTAGCAAATTGCTGTCAGCAATCGCAGCTTTAAATCCCAGCAGTAGACGATTTGGCTGAGGGTTGCCTCCTCGTTTCTCTGAGTTGTGGAGGATATCGTTGAAATCCCTAATAGTAACCTAAGATATAGTTGATTTAGAAGCAAGATTCCTAAGTAAGCGCCATCCCTTCTCCCTTTTATTGCGATTTGGTTCTCCATAGAAACCGGTGAGGTGCCAAGCCTCCATCCCGTTGATACAAACTTCGACATCGATATGTCTGCGAGAATACCCAAGCAGACGAACTTCTTCCCTATTTTTCCAGAACAAAGCTAATCCCCTACTCTGACCATTGGGCTCAACACAAAATAAGCCTTCAAAGCCCAACAAAATATTTACTCGATCCAACTTTTCCCTACTACATATAGTCTCTATAAGAAAAAGCATTTTGGGTTTCTTTTGCGGAAACCATGTCCCGAAGAAGACGAATTACTCGTGAGTTACCCATCCCACGACAATTCAAACTTATGTAACTCATGAGAACTGGCGGGCCTGATCCCCAGGTCCCGCCAATAGTACATTTTTTGAGTCCACATTAACAGATGTCATGTTGCTATTCTCAGGCCCATGTGCATCCTCCTTCATTCCCTTATTCTCTACCATACGTCTGCGTTTTGAGTCCAACAAAACCACCCCATCCTCGTCCCCTATAAATGCCGCATTCCTCTCCCCATCAATTGAATCCTCCACGATCTCCTTGCTTTTCCCACTACCAGTTGCAATATGGGCATTTAAAGCAAAAACATGATCTCCACTTACCATATGGCTTCCATAATTTGCGCCCCTTCCAAGATCAGTTTTGTCAATATACTCTCAACTACAAACAACATAAAATTCCAAATAGGATAACATAGCCTTAATTAATCTAAGATCTCAACAATAAGAGAAAATAAATCAATACACCAAATTAAAGAATTTTCAGAAACTGTTTTTTTTCAGTAATTAAAAATTTTAATTGACTTGGTCGGTTCAACGGTAAAATTTTTGAACTGTCTAATTTTTCAGTTCAGTTTTTAACTTTTTAGTTTGAATTATTTTAATAATTTTTGTTGTTAAAAACATGTTAATCTTTTAATTGATCGGTCAATTTTTATAAATTAATAAATTTTATTAAAATAAATTAAATAATTTTCATTTAATAATTTTTTTTTCAATTAAACTTCAAATTATTTGATAAGTAATTACAAATTTTTTCAATCATATATCAAATTTCTTAATTTTATTTAATCTTTACCCGATGGTCTAATACCGATTTGCTTTTTAAACATTAAATCTCTTATTTTATAGGTTTAACTTTTAATTTTGATTTTTTATTTTTTAATATTTTGAGATAAAATAAAACTGATTGACAATAAATAAATGAGCTAAATTGATATTATCAAAATGTGAAATACTTCCTCCCATTTAAAATAAGTGTTGTTTTAGAGAGATTTTAATTATTCAAAATAAGTGTCGTTTGTGATTTTTTATGCATATTTATGATTTTATTTCCAAAATTACCCTTTAATTTCTCTTACATTTTAATTACACAGATTATATTTTTAAGACACTTTAACATGTAATTAATAAGGGTATCTCAGACATTTTATTAACTTTCTTAATAAGTGTGCATTCCTCTAAAACGACACTTATTTTGAATAAGAGGGAGTACACATTCTCTATCAAACCGCACTCTTTTTCTGACACGTGTCACGCTCCTCCTCGACCTATTCGAAATTCAATTTTTTGAGGTTCGGACCAAAGTCACTGTAAAAATCTCCCCATTTGTTGTCTCTAATCGACCAGACCAAAGCACTCTCTTGTCTCTGCTCCGCCCCTCCGAGATCAGATCGAATAGGGGTCACGCGAAACTTGTCGATCATAGATAACTTGTCAATCATTGGATGGAAGCTATAAGGAAACAGGCCACGAAGCTTCGAGAACAGGTAGCCAAGCAACAGCAGGTAATTCACAACCCTAATTTTTCTTGTTTGGGGATTCTATTCCCTTGATCCGAGCTGATTGTTGATCTGTGAGTCACTTCTTGTTTCGATTGGTTTCTTTTGATTGATTTGGTGAGTATTCGATTGTAGAGAGAAAAAGTTGATGATTTTGTCAACGTGAGATGGAACGTTGGATGCTGATTGTTGCATTTATTGTTGATTTAAGGTTTTAATTGCGACTTTGATAATTTTGCAGTGTTATGTGTGTTATAGGCTTGATGAACATTTTTTTAAAACCTGAGTATTTGGGTGAAAATAGATGAATTTTGGCTTTCAGGCTGTTCTGAAACAGTTTGGGGCTTCTGGGTATGGAAGTTCAGACACGGTTATTACTGATGAAGCGGAACTATCTCAACATCAAAAGCTTGAGAAGCTCTTCATTTCGACCCGCGCTGGCAAGGTTGTTACTCGTTGAATGCATGCTTAATAGCTTAGTATTCCACTTTTGAGCAGACGGTGATGGCTTTTTTTTTTTGGTAGCATTTTCAAAGGGATATTGTTCGTGGTGTGGAGGGGTATATCGTCACTGGATCGAAACAAGTTGAAATCGGTAAATGGATCCACATTACTGTTGCCGTTATCCAACATTGAGCTCTGGATTTCAAGGCGTTGACGTTGTATTTTGTTCATTTGTTGTTTTCAACAGGGACAAAGATATCTGAAGATAGTAGAAAGTATGGTTCTGAAAATACTTGTACCAGCGGTAATACATTGTCAAAGGCTGCATTAAATTATGGACGTGCTCGTGCTCAAATGGAGAAGGAACGAGGAAATTTGTTGAAAGCCCTTGGTACACAGGTGTGGTTAGTTGGTTTTATACCCTTTAATATAGATATTCATCATTCTATTTTTTAGTCTGCAAGTGTGGGGTGAATACTTGTAACTCTACTTGTTTGGATTTTTGCTTCCAGTCAGTATGTATCCTGAATCTGTTACAAACATAGCCATAAATTTGGCTTTGTTTCCTGATTTAAAGACATATATTCTACAACCTTAATCCAACTTTACCTGTGGCACTGGCATAGGTTGTCCCTCTATAATATCCACAAATAGATCAAAATCTGGACTAGGATTTTTTATTTTATTCAAATTTGCAAATAAAGTCAATTATCTTAGCCTTCCTTTAGCATTTTCATTCCACGGTGTCAGCTTGTAGATGGCATGCACCAGGGGATGGAATCAATTAAATAGAACATGAAATGCTAAATAAGTGTACCTTAAGTGGCCTTTTATCTTTTTGTTTCATCCTATCATTTCCTATTTATTTGTTACTAATATATTTTTTGAACTTCCGTAAATTGTGGACCATTTTCTCCAGATGCTTGTTTGAGTATATGGTGTTTTATTTGTTAGGTTGCAGAGCCATTAAGAGCAATGGTAATGGGTGCTCCGTTGGAGGATGCTCGACATGTTGCTCAACGTTATGACAGAATGCGACAAGAAGCTGAATCCCAGGTATTCCAGTGATGAACTTGCCAACTCACGAAATTTTGTACGTGTAAAAATGCGTTGACTTTCATGAGCTTGATTTGTTAATCTTTTGCGTTTCTTAATTCTGTCATGCATTCTTTTCTTGTCTGCTCCTTTCTGGACAATCAAATGTGTACTATGGGTCATTATACATATCACTGAGAAAACTGTTGGTGCCATGAAGCTTGTGTAAGTTTTCGGATCTTCTTTCAGTAACATATCTGTTGAACCTATACAGGCTATTGAAGTTTCTAAACGTCAGGCGAAGGTCAGAGAAATGCCGGGCAATCATGAGCTTGTTATGAAATTAGAAGCAGCAGAAACAAAATTGCAAGATCTGAAATCAAACATGGCAATACTGGGGAAAGAAGCTGCTGCTGCAATGGCTGCAGTTGAAGCTCAACAACAGAGGTTGACTCTACAGCGTCTTATTGCTATGGTATGGTGAAATATCTTCTAGTTTCGCCATACACTTGATTAAGTTTGGATTTTGTGCTATGAGGAGATCAGAATGAAGCTATATTCTTCTGTATTTTGTTAACTTGAAGGTTGAGGCAGAACGTACTTATCATCAGAGAGTCCTTCAGATACTTGATCAGCTTGAAGGCGAGGTATGGGTCTGTGATATTTTGTCCTTTCACCAAGCATTCCCTTTCACTATTTTCTTAGCTACAATTGGAGGTCGTATATTGTTTCGTACTTCCATTTTCAACCATCATCCACAGCTTGTTACTATTGATAGATGATAGCAGAACGGCAACGAATTGAAGCACCACCTACCCCAAGTGTAGAGAACAATATGCCTCCACCTCCACCATATGAAGAAGTAAACGGTGTATATGCTTCTCAAACAAGCAATGGTTCAACAGACAGCATGGGTTACTTTTTAGGGGAGGTTAGTGACCAAATTACCCCCTTGATACTTATAATTTTATCCTGAACGATCCAACACAATTTATGGTAGTTTTATTTTGATGGTCATGTATTGCATTATACTGCAGGTGATGCATCCTTACCACGCTGAATCTGATGTGGAGCTGACTTTATCTGTTGGTGACTATGTTGTTGTGCGAAAGGTCCAAACTTTTGTGAAATTGCATTTGGGATTGCCTCTTGCATCTGATCGTTTTATATTGTCAATTGACATTTAATGCAAATTGTTAAAAAGTTTGTTTACATTACAGGTGTCAAATAACGGATGGGCAGAAGGAGAATGCAAAGGAAAAGCAGGTTGGTTCCCATTTGGATACATTGAAAGAAGGGAACGTGTCTTGGCAAGCAAAATCGCCGAAGTGTTTTAAGGTGCTTTCATGGTTTTGGCTTCTGAATTGAAATATAAGTTGTACGGTCTTCTTTGTGAGGCGTAACACATGCTGTTGAAGGTGGAACATTTTGTCAACACAAATTTAAGGCCATAGGTTCCTCTGTTGTGATATGTTACAACTTCTTCCAGTGGCCTCAGTTATATGAAATGTCTTTCGTGTATGTATGAATGAGTTAAGAAATGCTTCTCCAAACTTTTGGGTTTGCTTGCACGTTTTCACTTTTGCAAGGTAATA
The DNA here is from genome assembly GCA_026284465.1 of Erythroxylum citrifolium. Lineage (NCBI taxonomy): Eukaryota > Viridiplantae > Streptophyta > Magnoliopsida > Malpighiales > Erythroxylaceae > Erythroxylum > Erythroxylum citrifolium. The sequence goes on along the minus strand of JANKOE010000205.1, from coordinate 71,118,490 downwards.
ATCGAAGGTCATGCTTATGATGAAAAACTCGTTTCTGGTTCCCTTCACTTCACTACCTATCAGAACTTATACTCATCTCTACCTTCGTACAAACACACCACACTCTGATTGCAAATTTTGAAGCTGATATAGCATAAAATAGGACTGTGAAAGTTTTAGCCTGGTTTTAGTCTACTCTTATAAACTTAATCACCTTGGTGCACCAGGAAGGGAATGGGAATTGGTGGCTTAGTATTAATATAAAAAAGGACTTCTTTTCTCATCATTCTATGATTTCTTTGAGTTCTTTATTATATGATAGTGCATAGAATCCTTCCATCGCAATCATTATTATGAACATTTACTTGCTTTAATTTCCTTTATCCTAATTTAATTCAACATTGCAATTCAAGCTTCTCCTTGCAATCCAAACTTTCAAACATTCAGAATGAAGGGATACGGTCAACTTGGCACAGTAAAGAATTATTCTCAGGTGCACTTACTAGCTGCAAGTGCCTTGGGTCAGAAAGAGAATCAAAAACTGCTAAAGCTAGTTAGATAGCTTGAACTTGGTGAGGAAGAGGTTGATAGCTATTGGCATTTCATTTGTAAATAAAGTTGGTAAATAACATTCCTGGGTAAGTGTAGCAGCAATACATAAGGCATACAAACAATCCAGGAAGGCAAACAGATATAGATAAAGGCATGTCCGAAAGAGTCTGATATTTGTGATTATGAGCTTCTGTGCCCCTTACTTGTCGATTTGCAGAAAGATACGCGAGGAGAACAGAGATTAGAATGGAAAGTAAAACAACCTGCATGGAGATAACAAAAGAAATCAAAATGTTCTTTTGACTTTATGTACCTAAGTGTAGGTAATGTGCATCCAACTACCACGTTTGGACTATCTCATTTATCTTAAATTGATAAGAGGGGATGTGAAAAGATAACTTCACCACAGCTACCATGAGTTTCCTACTAGTTATTTGCATGTTTTGATACAAAGAAAAGAAGATGATTAAGACAGAATGGATAAGTTGAGGATATTTTTCATCGTGTGAAGCTAAACATGGCAGTCAAGAAAACTAACTTCATTATTTCATCAGAAACTCACCCCAACAGATTTATTCACTGGCTCAGTCCTAACTAGGTAAGATTTCCTGATAGAACAAAGAAAAGTACCATGTCAGATTAAAAAAAAAAAAGTACATCAACCCTATGAGGGTAGCTTGATAAATAATAAAAAAAAACAAGAGAAAAGGATTGACAGACCTTTTGCTTAGATATCCAGATTCCCTGCAAGTTTTTTGTATTGCCTCCAGCCTATTCAATGTTTTTGTTGCATTGGGATCATTTTTGTCAACCTGTGGAAGCAAATAGCAAATTTTCCATAAACAAACCCAAGGTAAAAAGAATACCAAGATGGATATGGTGTAAAGCAAATGCTTGCTAGCACCCAAAAAGAAGGTTTGCTTGCATGTGTTAATGAGAATTGAGCATCCCCATGGTAAATACGGGGACTGATACAGACAAAAAGGAAAAAGAAACAGCACATAGAAGGGAGACATTGTTCATATATGGACTAGTTTCATAATTTGAAATGCCACAAAGATCATTGCCCTCCATTAAACCATCCATTTCCTCCATGTACTGAGTGTCTTTATGTGTACTAGAGTATAAGCATATCATACCTTGGACTGCAGCATGCAAGAGAAGTCGAAGAAAGCACCATAGACATCAGACATTGTTCTTGTTATATCAATCACTTTAGCAGAAAGTCCTGTAGACCAGTTAAGAGAATAAAAAAAACATTAACATTTCGATCCCTACACATATATGTCGATAGTTCTTCCAAGGAAAGTGAGGGGTACATGGTATAGAGATAACGAGACACATGAGGCCATCTCATACACAGTGATTCACTCAATTCATCACAAATTAAAAATGATTCCAAGAAAAGTAAAATATGATTTGTGTCTTGTAATGATCCAACATATCTCTACCCAGATCAATACCATGGACTTGTATAAAGGAACTTAAAACAACCTCCAAGCTCTTGATGTTGCTTATAGATCTAATTCTTCTCATGAAGAATGGTAGTCTCAGTACAAATCTTACCTTGACTCATCTTCACTACACCTCTGAAAACTTCGATATTGTTATAGCACATTGCTAGGGTTCCAATTGCCATGATCTAGCAAAAGAGAGGAAATAAATTGAGATGCAAGTTTCAACTGGTACATATACAGGATCATTTGCACCAAATTCATGCAATCTAACATACTACACCAAACCGAAATACCATGGATTTTCAACTAAAGGCATGTGAGAAATTCAGAACACCTATAGATCACATGAAAAACAATATCAAATCAGGAATCAGAAGAGAAAAATGCAACTTAAGCCTCTTCCAAATGAATGGCAGAATGGAAGATGGAAAGGCCAGATTCAGATGTGAAATAACAATGTAAACTCGAACAAGCATGGTGTGGGATTGAGCACAGATAGAAAGGCAACATTAAATCTTGAATAATTTCTGCATTGCATACATAAAAGAACTAACGTAACAAATAAAGAGATGCAAAAACCGCTGAGCAATCAAATGAAAAATCTTCCTACCTGAGGGATAGCACAAAATCCAAAAATAGCAGGATTCTGCAATGCAGACATGTATTTTAAGCAGTCTTCTACATGAATCAGAGAATTAGTAACCGTATCATTCAAGCATTGCACTGCCTTGATCGAGTTCTCTTCGTATTTTAATTCCTGCAGAGCACAACATGAAAGGGAAAAAAAAGCCTCGTCATATAATGTGTAGTCAAACATGAGACACACTTCATTACAGGGATAAAAATAAAGCCAAGGATGCTATCATACTAGAAAAAAAGAAGAAATAGAGGAGAAACAGACCTCAAGTTTTCAATTTTCAAAAAAAAAAAAAAAAAAAAAACAGACCTCAAGTTTCATAACATATTTACCCCAAACTTCACGTGGCCAGAACATATGACACTTAGGTATTTCATTTATATCCTCTAGATAATCACGAATAATGTTCACTTTCTGTTCATTTATCCATGATATATGGAGTTAGAACATGTTCAACGAGAAAACAAAATCGCAGGTACTCCAAGGATCATAGCAATACTTGAAGAAACAAGCCCATAGAATTGGAAAGATCATCTGGTGCCAAATCTTCCAACTGGGCGGCATGGAAAAGCTTGGATAGGCCAAGTCCAACAAGTCCTGCCGCATAGTGGCAATATTCATCATAGTCATCAATTGTTTCAACCTGCACGATGAGTTTCACTGGCATTATAAAAGAACAAGATATTTGATCTACAAAATAAGAAAGTCAGAGATAACTAGCGATCAGCAGCATTTAGTTTGGAAGGGGTCTCAACTAGCCTTAGGCCCTTACCTCCTAATCCTCATAATGAAAACATTACAAGCTCAATCAATGCACTTTAGGTATGGGTACTCGAGTTGATCCACATGAACACAAGATTTTTACTCCTTTAATTTCCTTCTAAGCTACATCTCAGATAACAATGTTATTACCAACCTCCTTGCATATAAATTTTGCGATTCCAACACCCGTTCTCTTGGTAATTTCCTCAATTACTTCCTGAAAACTGCAAAGTAAAATAATTTCTTTAAGTCAACTAAAGAACAGTAAAATGACTAATCACAAGATTTTTTCAAGCATTCGTAAAGTGATCAGTTGCAGCACTTTTAACTCTAAGCACATTATATAAAATCCATATGAACCTCAAAAAGCTAGAGTCATCCAAAAATATTAATGTGCTTTTGTGATAAAACATATTTGGTAATATGTTGCAAAAACCTATGCATCAACAACTTGCTCACTAACGAAACATATGACTGTACAGCCAAATCATCTGATGATGCATGTATTTACAACTACAAATTTTCCTCCTTTTGTACCTTTAAGCAATGTCATACTTCAACCCAAAAACATACTCATCCAAAGTATAAGAGACTCCGGAAAAAGATATATTCTTAAAAGGATGCTGTAAGTAACATCCCATATGAACAGACCCTTGTAAGGGAGACTGAGGTATGATACAAGTCAGCAATAGCCTTTAGTCTATGATTGAGATGCAAGTCTACTGGGAAAAATTACTAGCAGTTTATGCCTCAACAACTGCTTACACTTGGTGAATGGACAGGACAAAAAGACCGTCCATGTTGCTAGGCTTTATCCTTCTAAATTTAACAAGTGAGCAACTGCTAAAAGTACCTTCAGAAAGTATCTGTATAATAAATCCGTTAACCAGGCTGCATCTTTAAAAAGCAAAATAACCAATAGCGATGTGTATAGAACTATATGTCTACAAGATTAAGTTATTTTAGTCACTGTGAATAAATTGAAAAGAGAAAAGGCCATCAAATTTGAGAAAAACTAGACAGTAAATCAATTATACCCTTTGCCAAGCTCTGCAAAAGCAGTTTGAACATGATGAAACTGGTCCATGAGAACTTTGTAGTCCTTCGTACCACCTTACGCGTAGAAAAAAATCAAGGCAGAGTGACTGATGATCGTACTGAGTTCCTTTGTCCTTCACATGAAATTTCTCTGTTCTTACTACCGATCAAAGAAAAGAAAAGAAGGCTAAGAAATTCTGCATAGTTGACTTATTTTTAAGAGACAAGAGTAAAAAGATATGTCGCAATTTTTTAAAAGGATGCCCAATCATTCAACCAAAAGCCACAAAACATCCTTCAAGCTGTGATTTTAACAGAGTTGATAACTTCAAAAAGGAAAGGATAGAAATTTCTCAGACAGTCCAAAACATAAAATCCAGGAATGACGAATAAGTGAATGCTATGAGGAGCATAAGAGGTAACCAGAGCTTGGCATTGATCATGAGTTCTGTATGAATTGAGGAAAGAAGTAAGTTAATCACTAGAGAGATGCATAAAGACGTGGTCAAGCAGCATCATTGTCTTAAAACTGCATAAGATCAAAACTCACATGAAAAGTGCCATTTACGATCATATAAGTGACGATGAAAAGCTATCAAAGTAGGGACTTTGATATCTGTCGGAATGCTTGTGTCATCCTCTGCATATAACCATTAGAATTTATCAAACAAAACATTTAATGTGTTGGAGGCCATG
>JANKOE010000205.1:71087096-71107758 GCA_026284465.1 Erythroxylum citrifolium | reverse complement strand
AGTTTGAACATGATGAAACTGGTCCATGAGAACTTTGTAGTCCTTCGTACCACCTTATGCATAGGAAAGAATCAAAGCAGAGTGAGTGATGATCATACTGAGTTCCTGTTCTTTCATATGCAAAATTCTCTGTGCTTATTACCAATAAAAGAAAAGAAAAGAAGAAGGAAGGCTAAACAATTCAGCATAGTCGACTTATTTTTAAGAGACAAGAGTAAGAAGATATGTTGCAATTTTTTTAAAGGATGCCCAAGCATTCAATCAAAAACCGCAAAACATCCTTTAAGCCGTAATTTTAATGGAGTTGATAACTTCAAAAAGGAAAGGATAGAAGTTTCTCAGACAGTCCAAAATATAAAATCCAGGAATGATGAATAAGTAAATGCTATAAGGAGCATAAGATGAACAGAGCTTGGGATTGATCATGAGTTCACTAGAAATTGAAGAAAGAAATCAGTTAATCACTAGAGAGATGCATAAAGATGTGATCAAGCAACATCATTGTGTTAAAACTGCATAATATCAAAACTCACATGAAAAGTGCCATTCACGATCATATAAGTGACGATGAAAAGCTATCAAAATAGGGACTTTGATATCTGTCAGAATGCTTGTGTCATCCTCTGCATAGAACCATTAGAATTTATCAAACAAGACATTTAATGTGTTAGGAGTCTATGGGACATTCAAGACATGCTCGAAAAATCCTAACACTCAACAGATTCATAAGTAACTTAACGTTGGAAAATGACAAAAAGGAAAGTCAACCCCATGAGTTCAGTTTTAGACGACAGAATCAACTGTGTACTTAAAACCAACAAATAATTTCATCAACAGTTCACTTAAGAAACCAATCTGACTGTATGCCCCATTTCAGAAAATGACACATGAACTCCTTTATAATCCAGAAAACAAGTTCAATAATCTTTGTTTCAAATGAGAAAAAAGAAAGCACACTGAAACTTAGTTATTTAAAAGGTGAAGTCAAAAAAATCAGAGACATATGGAATAAGGTAAAGAAATGCAAAGTTGGCGATTATGAACACAGACCAACAGTGTCGAGGGCTCGAAGCACCAAGTAGAATATGCATATCTGCAAAAATAAACAGGAATATGTTTCACTAGATATTTAGCAAATTTGTGATGCCCACTTAATATTCCCCGTAGAAAACCAGCACAGTTAATTAGAGCATCTATCACATACCTCCATCTCTGGCCTAAGCAACATGGAGATGAAAAATGGCAAAACAACAAGGAATTGATATATCATTGACATACAACTATTCAAACACACCACAAACCGCCAATCACCAATTTCCAGAAAAAATCATCAGACTTGACATCCATATTAGAAAATGTAGAAATAAGCTCATACACAACTCAAATCATATGTCTTATCATCCACAAAGGTCACCATCTCAATACCAAGAATTGACAGGCATGCTTTGCCATCCCCTGAGAAGACTACCATAATTCTGGTATGCAGTCAGAAACTATTCTCCAGAATTGATTTTGGAAGATATATTACGATATGTTCAAAAAAAGTTCTGTAATTGTACACCACAATCAAGATAGACACAATTTGACAACCAGTGGTCGGTGAAACAAGTCTGACGAAACTGATTATTGAATACAGAAAAAGGAAACAAATATTTGTACGATTTAAGAATCATGAATTTCCCAGAAAAATCAACCCTGTCTTATACGTTAATCTCTGTAACTAAGAGAAATTATTTAAAAAATCCTCTTAAAAATAAAAAGGAGAAATCATAACAGGTATAGTAACTATCGACTAGTCGTTAAAGATCACAAGAAAAATACCACTTCAAATTTGACCACACAAGCTTTCTGTTTAATCAATGATTGTCGTATAATTTTTGTTTCTTTCTGAACCTGCGCTGTCATGCTTACGAAATAAATGACAATACACGGCCATAACAAAAATTCACTTCTCTGTCATAACATTCTCTGAATTAGCCCAATACTTATGTCAAAAAGCTCAAGTCTTGGTCCTGTGCTTGCATTAGCATAGACAAGTATACAAAAATATTATAATACATCGAGTTATCGCCCACAATACGATTACCGATCCTCTCTCGCTAAAGCCTCCCCATAAATGAGTGAGCAAATGGTGTCTTTAAGCCAAGAACTCGAGAATAAACGAAACTTACAGCGTCACGAAGCTCGGCGCCAAGCTGTTGAATGACGAGAGCAAAGCTACGAGAGACTTTGTGAAGCATTGTATAACAGAAACCCCAATGAGGCTGAGGTGGGATTTGTTTCTCTGCGTATTTCATCGCCATTTTCAGCTTCAAAAGAGGGTAGAAATCATCTGGGTGTTTCAACATCGCTCTTAAACTCCCCATCTTCTTTTTTTTTTGGTTTCCCTCTGTGTAGATCCCGAATCAAAACCCCAGAGGACCTTGAATCTCAATGAGAATTGGAGAGACGCGAATTGGGTTTGGATCAAAATGGCGTCTTGGAGATCGAATCTATCTCCCCACGCCTCTGTCTTGAAGGTGACTTAGTGGTTTACTTAAAAATATTACAGTATTTTTTAAGGTGTTCAAACAGATACCAAAAGATGAATGGAAGCTGTTGAAAGCAACATGTGATGAGCTGTGTACTACATATATAACAAATACAATGTGCTGGAATATGCTTTTTTTATGAATATTTTTTTTATTTTTCAACCTTTTTTCTGGTTTCTAATTTTAGGGTTGAATTTATCACTTAAATTAAAAGAAAGGGAATTAAAATTATTCAAAAATGTTTTTTGGTTATAAAATGGATTATTAAAAAATTATAAAATGGACTTATTGCAAAGTGGAAAGTGTGTCAATTCTTTGACTTTTCAGTGCTTTTATTTTATTAAATCAAATTTATTATAATTTTATATTATTATTACAAGCACATATTAATTTATTTAGTATATATTTAAAAATTAATGATTATAATTTTATCAATATTTAAAAAATAAAAATTCATATATACATTTTTTTTCTTTTGCTTAAACTTCTTAGTCTTTAAGTGCTTAAGTGGCGATATACCAACCTCTTATACAAGTAATTGTATAGTTTTAGGGTTATGCTAAACAAAATATGGTATAAATATATGCCCACAATTGAATTATAATTTAATATGATAAAATAATGTTTTCAAAACAGTTTGGCCTATTTAATCTTTAAAAACTTGAACTAATTAATTTTTCAATCTTTGTTGTTAAAAATTATTAATTAATCAATAGATGTCATAAACTAATCATTTTTATAACCTCAAATAAACCGAATAATTTTCATCTAAAAATTTTATTTTCAATTAAGCTTTAAATTTTTTTATGGTTAAGAATAGTTTTTTTCATTCATTTTTAAATTCTTTAATTAGTTTTATAACGGTTTACCTTTTAAATCTGAAATATCTTATCTACTAGTTTAACTTCCGATTCAGTTTTGAAAATATTAATTAAAATCAATTATAACTCAAGATAGATTTATGTAAGAAATACAAATAAAATAAATTTTACTCTATATTATCTAAACAGTTTCCTAGTCAAATATTGAAAATTATTTGGAATATCCACCATTAAAGTCCTTTTTAATGGCAATTGTGAATATCTTAGAAGACCCCACAAGATCCTTCACACTGCATAGACCAGAACCTCTAAAATAATACAAGTCACGTAAAATTAGAACTAAAAATATATTTTCTTTTGTTATAAATCCAAAAATAAAAGAATAATTAAAAATGTCATTATCAACATCATTTCAATAATTTCCTGGGCTTGATCCAGAAAGTTCCTTTATTGGCAAGTGGATATGGTCAATTTAAAATAAAAGAAAAAAGAAAGTAAATTGCAACCATTCAAATTTAATTGACTAACAAAAAAAAATGTAGTTCACCAATTAAATTAATTTACTCACTTTTCAATTTTATGCATTTGTTTTTATTATAGAAAATAAATAATAGACACAAAAGTGGCCTTTAAGGGTGGTTGAGTTGGTGCAGTGTAGAGTATGGGATCAAAAGATCCTGTATTCAAATCTTCCTATTTATACCCTTTTGATCAAGCCTATACTTGCTTACTAAAAAATATTTGATTGGCGTGATTTGCAGGCTATTGCGTCAATCCGAAGATTTATCTAGTGCGCATCCGAAGATTTAACTTTTAAAAACTTGTACAATTTAAATAAAAATATTATTTACTTATATTAAGTTTAAAAGATTACTCATTAAATTAAATAATTTTTAAAATTAATACTAAATTTGGGTGTAAAACATAATGATTTAATTGAGATGTCTATAAAAAATTAATTATAATATAAAAACAAAAAAATTGAAATTTGGTGTAAATATATCTTTAAATGGTTGAAGCAGGTAGAATAAAAACAAATATTAGATGTTGAAAGTTGGATGGATAAGAGATGGATAAGAGTCGTACGATTGGATGGGTTAATATCACACTAAAACGACAACGTGGGAGTTGTATGCCTTTCAAAATTAAGTTTTTAAAAAATATATTAAAAACTTAATTTATTTATAGGCGTAAGATCTACTTTTTTTGTTTAATTTATTTATGAGTTTCCTTAACTACCTCCTTCTTTTTTAGGAATACTTGATTTCAATTTCCGTAATTTCAAATGAATTTATCGGTACTGAAACAAGCGCAAATTCACTGTCGCCTTTACGGAAACTCCTCTCTGAAACGCGAGTAAGACTTTTCTATAATTTTCTTAAAACGTAAGCTCTCTTAACAAATCTAAGAATCCTTCTACTTACGATTAATACATGAAAAATTGCAAGATACTTTATCCTTTATATATAGCTTTCATATTGAACTTTTCTATCACAAGGTTAATATAGGTTCGGTCTACACTAATTCAAATTTATTTTTACTCGAACTTCGACCAATTGATTTAGATCATTTATTAGATCACTTTATTATCTTTATCTAAATCAAATTAAGTAGTTTAAATGATAATTTTTTTTAAAAATAAAAAATACAATTAATAATTATCCAAATTTATGGAAATGATAAAATTGTCCAACAAATGTTTCATTAATCTGGTTAGATTTTGCTTCAACATCCATGGTCTGTGTTTATGTCACTTAACCTGTGAATCTTCTTTAACAGGTGTAGTTTATGGAGTTCGTGACGACTCTTGCATGGCCTTATCAAAGCTTAGAAGAAGTCTACTTTGGCGTCAAGACTGCACAGGGTCTTCTGAATTCAAGTGCAAGAACAAGATCCATACGCAGAAATGGGTCGATGGAATTTAAAATCCAATGCGTTAAGTTAGCCACTTTCAAATAACAGAACGTTAAGCAATATATAGAACATTATCGATCTTGTATATGCAGAATGCAGTCCAGGAGTATGAGATGCTAAAGGTTTTATAGTGCTTAAAAGTGATATCCTGATGCTATTATGTATGTAATACGATGATATATGTATATGTATATACCTTTCTGCAACCATTTTTCCGTGTGGTGAAGGTAAAGCATGATGCAGAGCAATGAAGCCTTGTTTATTTTGACTCTTCTTTTCGGCCTTTCACTTAGAGAAGCCCTCAGTATCAATACTCTTACAGCAATTGAAGCAGCTACGAGTATCAATTTCAAGTAAATGATGAACTGTCTCTGCATGTACTTGATCAAAATTCCTAGTTCAAGTATCTGAAAATTAAATTCTAATAATACTCACTAAATAATGAATTTGTAATTATTATTCAATATAATATACTATGAGGATATGAAACTTGAGTTCCTCTGGACAGTCTGCAAGGGTTAAACATTGGTAAATGCTAATTTATAAGTCAGAAATTGTTTAGGACGTGTAGAATTAAGAAGCTCTGCAACAGTTGCATGGAAACGCATGCATTGAAGAGACCACATTATCACATATTTTATGCAAGAAAATACACACTTGACATGCCCGACGTAGCTGAGAAAGAAGGTTTGATCATTTGATGTAACCCACAACTCTGTCGATACTCCTTTATCGTTCTAGTACTATTTAAAAGGTGAACACTCTAATGGAGTTTGATAAATCCAGTTTGAAATGAGATGCTTGGAAATGTCAACTTAAAGAGACTTGGAACTCGATCTTGGTGTCCATTAATGAAAAAAAACCGAGGGGTTAATTATTTCGCAAACTTTTCGCAAATTTTCTTGGCACTAATAAAATATAAAAACAAGCAAAACGGAAATAATAAAAACACCAGAAATTTAGTAACGCAGTTCGGCACACCTTGCCTACGTCTGCGGAGCCCTCACCCAGCTTAATCACTTTCACGAAAATATAATAGATTTACCCAAGGCTTTACTGAGCCAACACTACTCAACCCTTGACACTATCTCTCAACCTCACTTCCTGTTAAAGAATTTCACACCCAATAACACTTCCAACTTGTATTAACCTCAACAGAGGATTTTCTCAATCAACCCAATAGTACGACCGCCTGGTACTAACCTCGTCAGATGATTTGTCTAACTACTTTCACTCAAAACAAAAATAAATAAAAATACCTCAAGTATTTAATCAACTGAAAATCAAATAACAAAGATACTTGAGACAAAGAAGACTTCCCTATGAATTTGTCTCCTCAAAATAATTCAACCAAACACTTTTGGCCATAGCTAATTCTTCCTTCATGAAACGAATTACCACAGGACAAAACGCAACCCACAACCTTTTCTATATCATACCACGTGAGACCCAGCTGAATTAAATCCACATACCTCAAATTCCACCGTATATGAAAAGAAACTCAGCAAGTAATATTCAGCTCACAACAAAACATCATACACAGTCCACCAAGGATGTTTCGACGATACACCTCCACTGCTTTCAAGTGAATCACGCAGGCTGTGCAGAATCTCTCAAGGATGGTTTTTTTCCAAAACACAAAAATCAGCTCATGCAAGGTGTATCAAGTGCAGTATCTCCAGAAAAAATTAAGGACAAAGAAATTCAGCACAAAGGAGAGGTTGCACAGCCCCACACCATCACACGTGACACACACTCCTTGAACAACCAATCAATAATTCCACTGCATATTTTAATTCCCAGACACCAACACTGATACACCAAAAGTTATATAGACATCTCAATTAATGCAGTGTATTTCCCAAGAATCCAAGAAGAAATTGACGCACGCCCTCCAACCTTTTGTGCAAGATAACTTCCTTTATCTTATATCTCAAAAAATCATACATCCAAAACTAGACTTCTTTTCCATATGAACTATTATCCAAAAATTCAATTCAAATAAAAAATATCACATAGCTACACTTCATCTTAATTTGAATTTTAAGATTTGCAATATCTTGAGATTTCCTTTATCTTACATACCTAGGCGTGCCCTTGTTCCATGAGCGCACTAGGCCCAACACTTGCCAACATATTCTGGATAACGCTCAAAGGAAACTCTTTGGCTGGCGCAGCCGCCACTTGTCTCTCGCCGGCCAAGCTACCCTGACCCAATCTGTTATTTCGGCCCTCCCGGTCTTCACTATGCAAACGGTGCTCCTTCGTCGAAGAGTTTGTGATGACTTGTAAAAGATCATGAGGCAGTTTCTTTAGAGATCTACGGGCGCCCAGCGGAAAATTCCGCTTGTTAATTGGGAAATGGTTTGTCAAACCAAGGCCTCGGGGGGTCTAGGTCTTAAGCGAATTAGGCCCACCAACAACACTTTGTTAACAAAAATGGGATGGCACCTTCTCAAGAACCCTATGACCTTATGGGCCCGTATTTTACGATCTAAGTACTGGGTTAACACCGACCATATTCCCTCTACGGTTGATCGAGTCGGGCCTTCCCCTTTCTGGAAAGGCATAGCGGCCACGTGGCAGTATGTTCACCAAGGCAGCTTTTGGATTTTGGGCAATAGAAACCTCATCTGTTTTTGGCTGAATCATTGGGTGCCAGATCGGGGACCCTTATGCTCCGTGGCGACTGCTCCCATCCCAGCGAGCGAATTGACTGCTAGAGTAGCGGATTTGCGAAATAAGGACGGTTTTGTATGGACATCGCCGTTATGCCCCTTAATCCAGATCCAACAGCCGCTGCTATTGTCCATTGGCAACATACTGAACATGGGCGTTTCACGACGGCGTTTGCATACGAGGTTATTGCCGAGTATACCGCACCCACCTCTCCATGGCCCTGGTGATTAATCTGGAAATGGTCGAGACCTCAACGAATCCGGGCGTTCCTTTGGCTCGCGTCGCAGAACAAACTCCTCACGAATCAACAAAGGGTGATGCGTCACTTTGCATCCAATAGCAGCTACCCATTATTGCGGTCAGCAGGAGTCCACTTTACATGTTCTTAGGGATTGCTCGCGAGTTCAGGCTTTTTGGAGACAGTTTCCCTGGGAGCGTATCGGCCGTGATTTTTTCCAGCAAGCGGAGGATCTTTGGATGAGAACCAATCTCTTGCCTCACACCCATGAGGGGCAACGGGACTGGGAGTTACTTTTTGGGGTTGCTTGCTGGATGCTTTGGTCCTGGAGAAACAAAAGTCTGTTCGAGGAGGATTTTAGGTGGCCGGTCGAGGGGCCGCACCGGGTAGTGGCGTATGTTGAGTGGATAGTTAGTGCTCGAGAGGTCGACCTCTGTATTCGCCCGCCTCAGGGCCTTCCTTTGGGGAACAGAGTAAGGTGGGCCTCTCCTCCCGTGGACTGGGTTAAACTCAACACGGACGGCTCCTTCAATCCAAGCACTGACTTAGCCACTACTGGGGGGCTTATTCGGGACAGTCATGGGCAGTGGTGCAGCGATTTTTTCAACACATTGGTTGCGGGTCCCCTCGCATGGCCAAGCTCTGGGGAGTCCACTCGGACCTCACGCTAGTCGGGGACCGTGGGTACCGTCGGATCATCTTAGAAACCGATGCCCTCGAGGTCATAAATCTGCTTTCTACGCCTTTGTCTGCTACTGATCATAATTTTTTGTTATTGGCATGTATACACGACATGCTCAACCGTGATTGGCAGGTGCGGATCTAACACGTCCATCGGGAGGAAAACCAGTGCGTAGATCAACTGGCAGCAGAAGCAGCCAAGCATTGCTCAGGAATCCATCATCTTCGCGAGCCCCCTTTGCCCATCCAGGAGCTTCTCCGGCGGGATCGGCAGGGCATGGCGTATCGCCGCACTTTGCGGGTTTTAGATTAATTGTTTTTTCTTTCCCTTGTATTAAAAATAATAATAATAAATGTCAAAATTAATTAATAAGAAATATAATAAATATCTTAACGATTAATGTAACTGCAGTGGAAAGTGAAACTTTTGAGCAGGTATAGTACTGTTTTCAACGTACTATGGAAGCTCAGTAACTCGTATCCACGTGAAAACTGATCATGCAAAAGAGTCTTGGAATCTGTGCTTGCTAATGGTTTCAGAGCATCACGTATCATACTTGATGATGAATTGTAGTGATCAATCATGATCAGTTCCTTCTTCTACTACTGATGATAGTTTCTCGTACGATTTTTTGTTAGATCAGAAAAAATCATGCAGCGGTCAGAGAAGTATAAGAAGGAGGAGGAGATATGTATTCATCTCTCTGTACCGAAAAATCTTTAATGTCCAACTCATTTATTAACAAACGGGAGAGAGAAAAAATAAATTGGTTAAATATAAAAAAAATAGAGGATACAATAATTTTCAGTACAGGTGAATATATCACGATAAGTTAGGAGAGGAAATTTATAAATAAATTAAATAAAAAGACTTGCTTCTGTTTTCTTGATATCCAACTCATTTATTAATTGGGATTAAAAAAAAAGTTAGATGTAAAGAAAAATAAAGGGCATAATAATTTTCGGTACAGGTAAATATGTCCCAAGAAGATAGGAAAGGAAACTTTAAATAAATTAAATAAAAAGACCGTGCTTTATATTTATAAATAAATTAAAATTTTAATATATTTTTAAAAAGATAAGTTGTGATTGACACAACATAAAGGGCCTAAAAAATAATTAAAAAATATTTTAAAAATATTAGGCTAGCATTGACATAACACTTAATAGAGGAGTTTAAATTTTCTATTAATGTGGGGTTAAATTTAAAAATTTTATAAATAATTGGGTTATAATTGTTCGCTCTATAATGGTAGGGTTAAAATTGTCAATTGGTGTAAAATTTAGGGTCAAAAAGTTACCCTTTTGCTTTTTTATTTCTTGATTGTTTTTCTCAACTCATAAAAGTATTTTATTGAGATTATTGGTAGATAATTTCTTTATCTTATTATTTAAAACATATGATTTAACATTATTGAAATTTTTACTTAATATAAACTCAAGAAGTAATGATTAAGAATTTTTTGTTATATAAATAATAAGCCAGAAAATAACTTATTCATCTCGACAAATCAAGTTTTTAACAAAGACAAATCTTATAATCTTAAGAATAAGCATGTGAACTAAAGTTTTATCCGACTCACAATAATGAATTGAGTTTGAGTTGATTAAGTTCCGAGTTGGGTTCAAGTATTATAAGGTTAATCCAAACCAGATTTGAAATTTTGATGACTTAATAAATTTAAAATTTAAAATATTAAAATAATGTCTTTTTTTGCCGGTAATAAAAATAAAAAAGTTTTAAGTGCAATCAAACAAAGTTAAATTGGACTTAAGTTTCGGGATGACAAATTTTGCCCGGTCTAGTGACATCTAACCCGCTTAAGTTAACCGAGTTTTGAGTTAACTCAAAAATTATTTGTTTTTTGGGCTTTAGAGTGATCTCGTGTAGCTAATTAGGCGGATTTGATTAATGTCTACTTACTCTATGTGAAGTGGACAGCCTCGTCAACCACTTAGTAAAGGGAAATGGAGCATCGAACATGGGTTGTTGGCAAAGAGTTAATGGAATTATGTCCTACCACGTTAGGTACGAAGCAGAAAAACAGGAAAATTAGGTCATTATAGATTGAACATATTAAATCCCTAACCAAGAGATTGAAAATCCATTATCCTCAAATTTCCATTTTAATGTAAAAATAAGAAATTTGTAATTATTATTATTTAAATTTATATTAGACAGTAATAATCAATGTTTTAAAAACCGGACCGGTGACTGAACCAAAAAAGCAACTGATTCAAGGGTCAATGGTTCAACCGGAATTCAGCCGTGATCGAACCGGTGACTAATAAGTAATAAATATAAAATTTTATTTTATATATCATATACATAAGATATTTTTTAAATATGCTATTTAATTATTTATCTAATTGTAAACTTAATTTAAACACCAAAAGTCAACCTAAAAATTTCAAACATACAAGTTTTTTTAATTATTTATTTATCTAATTGTAAACTTAATTTAAACACCAAAATTCAACCTAAAAACTTCAAACGTACAAGTTTTTTTTTTAAAATTCACCAATACAATACAAAATAAGATAACAAAGCTCACTAGTCATTTTTTATCAAAGGGATTAAAAAAAGATCACTAATCATAATATTCATTCAAGTTGAGATCAAAATCAAATGTTCCTAAGTCATTGTCAATATAAGCATCTTCAACAGATTCCAAATTTAATTGTTCGGCAATTTCTTCATCACCTAGTTTCATAATAAACAATATTAGACAAAATTACACTTAGAAATAATATATCTAATCTTTAATATTATATTACAAAGTAAATTAATAATAACCTTCGTGTTGTTGTGGTGCTTTATGAATTATTGGAATTGCATTTTCTTGATAAATAGCATTTTCAATATTATCCTCACCAAGTTTTGGGAATCCATTGTTTTCAATAATCCAAAAATTAAGTTTGCCTATAGATTTATAATCAATAAGATCATATTTTATCTGCTTGTTTGGCAATCTAAAACAAAATATTAATAATAAATTCTAATATAATTATGTTGAAAATCGCAAACAATAATAATAAGTTTTTCTTACGGTCCACGTTATTGACTATTCTTTTATCAAAGAATTGCTTTAGGTCTTTAACAAGTATTGTGTGCAATGCAAAGTCTCGTCACTTTTTAACTTTTGTTTTATATGGAGCCTTTGTTTGATACGGAGCCTTTAACAAGTACTGCGTGCAAAGTCCCATCATTTTAACTTTTGGTTTATATGGAATAAACTAATAATTTAAATCTAAACAAGTCGAAAAGCAGAGCAAGCAGTCAAATGACGTGAACCAACCAACAGAAGCGTCGTCTCTTTTAAATCTAAACAGGTTCAGAAACGTAAAGAAAAGCAACGCAAGCAGAGCCAAACGACGTGAACCAACCAACAGAAGCGTCTCCAAGAAGAGAAGCACTAGCAGTCCCCACCTAACAAGCTCCCAGTTTCGCTACCTAAGAGACAGAGAGAGACGTGAGAGACACACCTGATGAATAGAGCAAACAACGGTAATGGGTAAGATGAGACTTGAGAGAGCGGCGGTGTCTTCCTTCTCAAGCGGCGATATCTTCTTTTCATTCTATTTTTGAGTTTTATTTGACAGACGAGACTCGAGAGAGACGTGAGAGAGAGATATTTTACGTGAACCGGGCAGTTTTTTCTTATACCGGTTCCCTGGTTTTTACCGGTTCGATCGTAAAATAAACAGGTCAACTATTTACATAAAATAAAGGTTAAATCGGACCGTTTTATACTCCGGGTTACTGATTTTTTGGTCTTATTGACCAGTTCGGTCCAATTTTTAAAACACCGGTAATAATCCCACACATACATATATATTAACTTATAAATGCATTTTTTAAAAAAGTCACTTATTAAATTAATAATTTAAAGTAAAATAATAAAATTGATTTAAATAATCATTACATAATTTTAAATTCTCAAAAATTAAGAAATCACATCGTAGATATTTTAAGTGAGTTGCAATTTGTGTGACTCTTACCTTCAACCTACCATCAGTCGGTCCACTTCTAAAATTAACAGCAATTTGTGTGAGTCATATCTTCAACCTACCATTAATCGATCCACTTCTAAAATTAAGAGCAATTTGTGTGACTCTTATCTTCAACCTACCATCAATTGGTCCGCTTCTAAAATTAAGAGCAATTTGTGTGACCAATTGATGTAGGTTGAAGATACAAGCTCACCTAAAATATCTACAAAGTGATTAAAACAAAGTCCAAGTTGAACTTTGATAAAATTGGACCAAACGGTCCAATTAGACCTAAGGGCCCTTGAAGTAAGCTCGATCAAATCAAAATTAACTTTAGGGCTTGAAGCCCATATAACCATCACATCACACACGTTGTAACCCAAATGTTTGACATGACATTTATATTTAAAGTTTAAACTCGATCTAATTTAAAATCAATAAGTTAAATCTAATTTAATTGGATTTTAACAACTTAAGAGATGGATCCAAAAAAAACTCAATCGGATGAACCGTCCAATCAAAACGATATTATTTTACTTGTCATGCTCAAGTTAGGACTGCGTAACGCAAATTCATTTCCCAAGCTTGGGCCTGGGCTATTGAAAAGTGATAGTGAAAGTTGATTCTTTGGAGGTCATTAACATCCTCTCATCGTCTAGCTTCCTTTTAACTGATGATATTTTGTTGGTGACAGGTACTTGTGGATTGCTCCACAGAGCTTGGGAAGTACAACTTTGACATGTGTACCGCGAAGGCAATCTGACCGGATGGCTTCGCTTGCAGCTGCTTTCAGTCTTGACTTGCACATTCTGCAAGACCCGCTGGAGACCCTTAGGGACCAATTCCTTTGTGATCTTCATAGCGTTTTGTACCGCAGAACTCTATTTATCAAATTGGGTTTAGTTTTATTCGTTATCATGTCCACCTAAGTGATTAAACATTGAACATCTTTAAAAAAAATGAGTTTGTCGAATTTTGAATCAAGCTTAAATTTAAAAATATTAATTTAATCTAACTTGGGAAGGTTTGAAATAAATCCTTTTAAGATAAAATTAATAATTAAAAAATAAGACGAGTCATTGATTTAGTCAATTAAATTAATAATAAAATTTTGAATTAGTTAATTATTTATTTATTTTACTTTAATAATCATAATTACTAAAATTTCTATACTTATTAATTAATTAATTAACTTCGTCGTCATGTTTCGGTGCTCTAATTTTAATCCAACGTGTTGAATCTTTTCCACGTGAAAAAAGATTACCACAATCCGACGGATCAGAATGGTCCAGACATGCCTGTTTTTGACGGGTAATCTAGTTTTACAAATCCCCGCAGAATCTCACTCCTTTGTCGGGACTCGCATGGTTGGAGAAAGCATCTTTCTACAATTTTGGGTCCATCGCATTTAAATTCAATTCAAAGCGTCTCTTGTTCTCTGTAATCTCGTAGACCCAGTAATGGAGGTCGAAACTTTAGCTCACTCTTCGTTCGTCTCTCTTCAAAGCTTTTATCTGAGATTTAGATCTCAATCTTCGGTAGTTTTTAAGAAACCACCTATTGTTTCACTCGCGCCTCGCGTTTACGGTTCAAGGTTGAGGCTTTTGTCGCCGGGGAATCGGCGGGGTCGGTTTTTGGGGAAATGCGTTGGTCGGATGGAAAATTGGGTTGAGGGTAGTGAAAGTGAGAGTCTTTTGGCTTCAGTGTCGTCGTTGGACGAAGAGGAAGGAGAGGAAGCTACGGAAACTGAGGTGAAGAGAAACGGATTAGAGAATCGGAGCATATGGGATCAAATTAAAGAGATTGTGATTTTCACTGGACCAGCGACGGGGCTTTGGCTATGTGGGCCTTTAATGAGTCTCATTGACACTGCTGTTATTGGTCAGTGCAGTTCCATTGAACTTGCTGCTTTGGGTACAGTTTCACTTCCTCTCTTTTTGTTCTTATCTGTTGGATTTCCCTGAAACTTCTGTTTGGAATTTAGTTGTTGTTACGTATGCTCGTTTTGGTTAGAGCAATTAATCAAGTTGAATGTGTTTTGGTTTTGGGTGCGCAGGCCCTGGGACGGTTCTTTGTGATTATTTAAGTTACGTGTTCATGTTCCTCTCAGTTGCCACTTCGAATATGGTCGCCACTTCCCTTGCCAGAGTGGTTAGTTTATGTAATAGTTAAAGTAGAATGATGTTCTCAGAATTGTATGAGTATCAACGTGGCCCTAACTTGTTGCATGAACTGAATTTGTGCTGTTAGTAATAATTAAGATACAGGCCGCAATGAAAGTGACATGATTGGAACTGAATTAGGGTAATTATGTTGTTATTTGGAAATTGTTCTCCTCTTTTAACTTTCTATATTCCGTAGATTATTCTAGTTACTTGGTTTCTTTAGATCATTAACCGTGATTGTAGTTGCATCATTTTTTTGATCACTGGATAGTCTTTTTGATAATGGTTTGCTGTGATGTTTAAATAGATAATATTTTGCAGGACAAGAGTGAAGTGCAGCATCAAATATCCATTCTTCTTTTTGTTGGACTTAGTTGTGGCATCATGATGTTTATCTTTACGAAGTTCTTTGGTTCATGGGCACTAACTGGTAATCAAGACTGGTAAAGTGTTTGATTTATCATATAGAAAAAGCAGATAGTGTTTTTGGCAGTTATCTGCTTTTTCTGGTTGTTGTTGGTAGTTGCACTTATCATGAAAAGTAAAGTCTAAATTAATTTAATGTAATTTATTACTTTTTTGCGTTTTGTTTGCAGCTTTTACTGGGTCTAAAAATGCAGAAATTGTATCTGCTGCCAATACATACGTTCAGGTTTACGTTATTTTCTAAATATTTAGTTTGCTGATGAAAGGGAATATTAATATCTTCTCAGTTAGCAATATTGTAACTCTCAATTTGATACTCTTCACCAGCTGAGGGGATCCGTTCTGTGCTCAGCTATTCTAGTATTTTACTGAATGGAGTTTTTCTGTTGGTAGATTAGAGGCTTTGCATGGCCTGCAGTGCTTGTTGGATGGGTTGCTCAAAGTGCAAGGTGAAACTAAACATTTATTTAAAGTAACATCTCTTTCATATTGCATATGCTTTGGAACCAATAGCCAATAGGTCATTGGTGTAGTCACTTATGCAGTGCCCTTATTGTCTCATTTTATGATTATTTCATGTGCTGGCTTTTCTTAGACCCTTCTGCTCTGCCAGATCAGCATGTGATTATGTGATGCCTATGCACATTATGCCTATCCCCTGCTACATATTTGGACCTTTTACTCGAGGTTGAAATGTGCTGGCTGTGTTTGACAGAAAGTCTTTCTTTTAGGTTGTGTATGACTTGGTTAAAAAATTGCTACTCGGTCTCCCATAATATTTAAATTAATTGCTTTTGTGTTAGAATTATTCTTTCATGCATATTCACTTTAGAATCATGCCACTGCCTTTCCAACTAATGCTATCAGTGTTTTGTTCTATATTAGCTTCCTTTTTTGAATTTGATCCATGGCCACTCATTCTTCATGTGCTTTTTTACTATTCCTTTTGGTTTATGAAACATAATTGAGGCTTGCTTGGTTAGCTTTGTTCTAATACATTATCTTTCCGGTTTATAGTCTTGGCATGAAAGATTCTTGGGGACCTTTGAAGGCTTTGGCAGTTGCTAGTGTGGTAAATGGTGTTGGTGATATACTCCTCTGCAGTTATTTAGGCTATGGGATTGCTGGTGCTGCATGGGCAACTATGGCGTCGCAGGTACTTGATTGCTCTTTATTTCTTCTTAATCTCAATTCCATGTTCCTATTGAACCATTGTGCATTGTGCAAGGTACAGCACTCATTTTTATGCCCACTTATTCCGTAAGCACTCAAGGTTATTGCAGGTTGGATGATGATTGAAGCATTAAACAAGAAAGGATATAATGCTTTTGCCTTCTCTGTTCCAACACCTAAAGAACTTTTGTCAATTGTTGGGCTTGCTGCCCCAGTGTTTGTAACAATGATGTCAAAGGTTACATTTCAATTTGATACTATATGTTTCATATCATATTTTTACTTCCAAACTCCTGAATCCAAGTCTTCTTTGCAATAAAGGTGGCTTTTTATGTCCTCCTAGTATACTTCGCTACATCGACGGGCACACATTCTCTGGCTGCTCATCAGGTTAGACATTCTTATACTTGTAGATTTAGTTACTTCTCTCACGGTTTAACTTTCTAATGCTTATGATCTATCACTGATATTCATTGCCACGTGTTTCTTGTAGGTCATGCTTCAAACATACAGCATGTGTACTGTGTGTGGTGAACCTCTCTCGCAGACTGCACAGTCATTTATGCCTGAATTGATGTATGGAGTCAGAGGAAGTCTAAAACAGGCTCGAATGCTGCTAAAGTCTCTTGTGATTATTGGATCTACCGTGGGATTGGTTTTAGGGATATTTGGGACATCTGTTCCTTGGTTGTTCCCGAATATCTTTACACCTGACCACAAGGTCATCCAGGAGGTCAGCTTTTGATCTTTGACTTCATTTTCTTTCTCAACATTGTTCTGTTGGGATGATCTAGTTTCAGTATTTTTTTTCCTGCGGCACAGAATCAATCATTAATACCAATCACTGCTTTGCTCTGAACCAGACAGAGGGAGACTTTATATTCTTCAGCTTCATTATCTTGAATTTTGAGTGGAAATGTAAACCGAACGAGTTGAGTTCTGAATATCATGTAAATTTTATAGCAGCTGACGTTAGGTTTCTTGTTCCATGCAGATGCACAAAGTGCTTTTACCTTTCTTCGTGGGATTGACTGCGACATCTATCAATCATAGCCTTGAGGGAACATTGATGGTATGCTTGATACAATCTGAAGACTTTGATTGATGTTGCACTTGTTATCTCCCATCACTCAGCACTGTGTTAATCAGAAGATTTCTAGTCTAATTGCTGAAGTTCAGCAAGATAGATCTTTTCTTTTGGTGGATCTTAATTAGATGCCCATCTGAGTGAAACGTTAGAAGCATTAGGATTTACTCCGTAGACTGTCCAAATCTCTCTAGAAAAGCCGTTCACCCTTATTTCCTATCCAATAGCAACAAGAAGCCATCAGAATTAGAACTATTTGAACTACAAAGGAAATGGAATGGTAAAAGAAGAAAAGAAAGATGTTCTATAGCGAAAATCTGATAGAACATCTGGCTCTGGCTTGCTTTCTTGATTCACTTACGTTTTGTGATACATGTCATGCCTGTAGTAACGTGCACAAAATCATGCTTATTTTACAGGCTGGACGGGATTTAAAATTTCTTAGCTTCTCAATGATAGGATGCTTTCTGTTAGGATCTCTTATACTCGTGGTAAAACTCACCTTCTTGGTCTATATTGCCTCACTTTTTACCATCTTTTTCCAATCTATTTAAAGTTCACACTTGTTATTGTTGCTATCAGTTTGCAAGCAGCAGAGGATACGGTTTTTCTTGGTGTTGGTTTGCACTAGCAGCATTCCAATGGGTACTAAAAGCAAAATTTCAGTATTGCATTATCTGCATAATCATTTCTAATTTGTTCTTAATTTAATAAAACCTTATATTTTTAGGCTCGATTCTTCTCTGCTATCCAACGGCTTCGTTCTCGTGACGGCATACTTTACTCCGAAGATCTGCGGCGCCAAAAAATTGAGAAGCTGAAAGCTGCTTAATGCATGAGAGGAAATGGGATCCTTCGGCTGTTGCTAATGGTAAGTTTATTGCTCGATACCGATGGCTGGAACCGGAAAACACAGGATGGGACTGTGTCTGGCCGTTGCTACTGGAGATCAGATTCAATTTCTCCTCAAGGTATCAAACAGAATGATATTCAATCCGCTTTCAACTTGTGATAAATTTTTCTTCACAGCTGAAAATGCAATTATCAATTGTGGAAGTGTATATTACTATACTACGTCCAATAACAAATGGATGTACACGAACTGTTCAGATTTAAGATCAGCGTGTGAGGAATCCTACAGAAATATGCAGTTGGATCCATGTCCTTTCTTTTTCTTTCTGCTTATATTTCTTTACAGAAATTTATTGATCTGCTGATTAGGCCTATGTTTGAGTGGGCTTATATTTGTAGAATTTTTGTCGGTTGATCTTTTTTCTTCCGAGAAAAACTTTTCTAAAAAAGTAATTGACTATTTGGCTGTCATTTAAAAAGTGCTTTTTTGAAAACCTTTTATACAGTACCCTGTTTAGCAACATAAAAATAAAAAATAATTTTAATTTTAATTTATTTTAATTTATTTTATTTTGTAATAAAAATTATTTATACATATAAATATTATTTAAAATATATTAAACAATATACAAAGTATAATATATTAATTATTATATAATTTTAAATCATATGAAACATAAATTAAAATATATTTAATCAAATCTTTTGTATAAATTATAGCATAAGTAAACTAATATGAAAATAAATATTAAAATATATAAATAATTTAAATAATATTATATAAATTTCAAAATAAATGTCCAAATTTAGTAAATAGTTAAATACATAATAAACGGAAAGATGAGTTCTTCGTTTGTGAGTATTGTGAAAATTGTGTGTAAAACATAAAAACAAAAGGACTAAAAATAAGCTTATTAATTGATTTGAAATTTTACCTGAAAAAACGGTTTTTTAGAATTTTCAAATGTAAGTTTCTTAAAAAGTTATATTTTGGCTACCAAAAGAGTCATATCTATTTAAGAAGTATTTTTTTTATTTTACAATCAAATATTTATTTTTATTAAAAAATACTTTTATAATAAATAAAATATTTATTAACCTCATAAAAACTCATTTAAACAGACACTAAGTGAAGATTTATTCCAATGAAGTAGAATACTTACAATGAGTAATTTTACATAGCAAAAGTAGTCTTAGTTCAGTTCAAAGTTAGTGGGTTATATTTGAGTTAGATTGGATTTTAACCGGCTTGAGCTTGGAGGCAAGCCCAAGGCCTATTTTGAATAATCCAAACTTTGAATGCAAAACAACATAGTTGTAGAGAAATTTTCTAAATTATTGTCGTTTTAGACAATCCTAGTTGTTTGATCAATTTTACAAATATCGTATTAGAGTTGGTATCGGATTGAATTATGATACGGTATTATATTGGTGCCAGTTAATATGGAGTATCGTTTCAGTAATTTTTTAAATTTATGAAATAGTCCCTGAATTTTTTAAAAATTATACAATAGTCCATTATTATATTGTACAGTTGTACTTTATATTTTTAACCGTCTCCAAAAATCATAATAATAAATAATAATCACAATTTTAATTTAATAATAATTATTAAATATAATTAAAATTTGAAATATATAAATTTCAAATAAATTTTGATTTAATAATTAAAAATATGTAAATAATATTAGTTTATAAATAATATTTATAAATAATTTATTTTAAAAAATAAATATTTTTATTAATACTTTTTAAATAAATATTATATAAAATATTAAAATTAATTTAAATAAAAATAATTTATTTTAAACTTATTTAATTTATAATTATTATTAGTAATAAAAATATTTTTTTGTTTTTAAAACAAAAATTAAAAATTCACAATAATTATAAAAGTTGAAGTCAATTAAGTAACTAATTAAAAAACTTTGAAAAAAAGAGGGAAGAGAGAGTGAGTGAGAGTTTACAATTTTACAAAAAAAAATCTCTCTATTTTTAAAAAATTTTCGGTACTGACCGTTATTGTTAAGTCATTTAAAATACATATATTTTGGACTTAATGTTGATTGATTTGTGAACTTGGTATCTAAAAATTGATGGAA
>JANKOE010000205.1:71070476-71086996 GCA_026284465.1 Erythroxylum citrifolium | reverse complement strand
CTTACCGCTACTACATTAATTTGTTTTAACGGAAGTGATTTCTTTTATATTTGGTTGCAGGCGACAGCATCACCAGTTATTTAGCCGGTACTAACCGGTATTTAAATCTGATACAACTGACTTTTTGATTCGTACCGATTTTGGTTCTGTACGTACGCACCGGCCGGTATGAAACGGTATCCACATTCCTGTGTTTGATAGTTTAATATTAAAATAACATAATTTAGAGAATTTTTTCAAAACAATATCATTTTAACCGGTGTAAACTGGTTTGGGCTTGGGGTGCCCTTTGAGAGTTTGATCGACCCAATATGTTGTGATCCGTGTGAGTAATATATTGGAGAATACTTTTTTTTTTGTTATGGCTTGGTACTAATGAGAGCAATATTGAAGATAAAAAAAATATTCATAAAGTTCCAATAAAATTCAATTAATCCAGGAAATGCAAAACTTAATTGATCCTGTTCGATTTAATAAAAGTTTAAGTTTACACATATTAGTAGGGATGATAATTGGCCCTCAAATCCTCTGTACCCCTTCCTCTGTACATATTCTGTGCCCATTGCATCTGAGCCATCTATTTATATGAGACCTATATAAATAGATGGCTCAGATGCAATGGGCACAGAATAGGTACAGAGGATCACGTCCTTGATAATTGGGTCCGGGAATAAGTCAGGGGTTGAAATTTCTTGGCTTAATTTAGAGCGAAACAATGTCATTTTTTAATTAAAAATAAATTGATTGGACCGGGTCATGTGTCAAACATTTCATGGGTTAAGCTGAGCCTGCCCGATTCATTGTCATCTCAGATAGTTTGAGAAAATTGACTTAAATGGCCCGAAGGTAGATTTAGTTTTTTTTTTTGAAGAAAAGGTAGATTTAGTTAAATACCAAAATTACACCTAGATTTGTATGATCGAATTAAGGCTAAGTTGGGTGACATTTCTTTATATTATATTTTACTTTTAGTTATATTTAATAAATAATAAGATTATTATATTAATCTCTAATACTTAATTGTGTCATATATGCTAAAAACAAAAAATGCAAATTAATGAAATTAATAAAGAGATTAAATTTAGATTTTTCACAAAAAAAAAAAATTATAATTCTTTTTAAATTAAGAGAAATTTAATAAAATTTGATTAAACTAAAGATGATATTTTCAGTCTAGGGTTTCATTGAGACCGTTGCTGGATTTTGGTCGGCTAACGCAGGTATGAATATTCTGACACGGATTAAGGAGTGCGGTGCTAGCTTAACAAAATGGCAGAAGCATCTCGGGTCAAACTTTTCAACACGCATAAACAATATCAAGAGGAAGATGGAGATATCCCGCAACAATAACCAGCTCACGTTCCTCTATTCTCTCAAAGCTGATCTTAATTGCCTTCTCGCCCAGGAAGAAATTTATTGGAAGCAAAGATCAAAAATATTTTGGATGCAGTATGGGGAAGCCAATTCGAAATACTTTCATGCTCAGGCTTCTAAGAGAAAACGTTTGAATCACATTAATTCGCTAGTGGATGATAATGGGCTGCAAGTGGTGGACGATGAAGGAATAGGCAATGTCATCCTCGACTAATTTAGAGGCCTCTTTTCAACGTCGGGGGGTATTGATTTTAGACACTTCACCTCGATTAATTCGGAGGTGACTAACGAGGATAATAATTTTCTTCTAGCTCCTGTGCGACTTGACGAGTTCAAAATAGTAATGTTCGACATGCACCCGGACAAGGCTCCTGGTCCTGATGGTATGAACCCAGCATTTTTTCAGAAGTGTTGGCCTTTTTTGGGAGCTGACTTGTTTAAAAATTGTCGAAATTGGATTGAGCAGTGTGAGTTTCCGGATACATTAAATGATACGATCATTGTTCTGATTCCTAAAAAAGACAACCCTACGTGTATGAAAGACTTTCGGCCTATAGCTTTGTGCAACGTTGTTTACAAGCTCATAGCTAAGGTGATTGCTAACCGTCTAAAAACTTTGCTTCCGCGGATCATTTCTCCCATGCAATCGGCTTTCGTCCCAGGTCGGCTTATCACTGACAACATCATGGTTGCTTTTGAGATTATCCACTATATGAAGAATAAAGGGAAAGGGAAGCATGGGTAGGTAGCTCTTAAAACTGATAGCAGCAAAGCTTATGATATAGTAGATTGGGATTATCTCCGTTTTATTATGATAAAGTTGGGATTTGATAGTAAGTGGGTTGAGCTTGTTATGACATGTGTCACTACTGTGCGTTATTATGTGGCGTTTAATGGTTCTGAAGTCGGACCAATCATGCCAAAGCGTGGTCTGCGGCAAAGAGATCCTCTGTCACCGTATCTTTTCATTCTCTGTATTGAAGGTTTGTCTGCTTTGTTAAGGGAAAGTGAGGTAAGAGGGGACATACATGGTGTGACTATCTGTCCTGACAGTCCTAGTGTCTCTCATCTTTTTTTCACCGATGACAGCTTTCTTTTCTTTCGTGCGAATAAGTCGGAAGTACAAAACATTAAACAGATACTTGTCACTTATGAGGTAGCGTCGGGGCAGGCAATTAACTTTCAAAAGTCTGGCATTATGTTCAGCTCGAATACGAAATCCCCTGAAAGACATGAAGTGGAGGTCATCTTGGGGGTAAATACGCCTATCGATCACGGGAGATACTTAAGTCTTCCCTCTCTAATTGGGAGGAACAAGAAGCAGGTCTTTGCTTTCATAAAGGATAGACTCAGCAAGCGTATTCGGAGCTGGAAAAATAAATTGCTCTCAAAATCGGGGAAAGAGATTGTCATCAAGACAATTGCACAAGCTTTGCCGGCTTATTGTATGAGTGTATTTTTTATTCCCCAGGGTACCTGCGATGAACTTCAGAAAATGATGAATGCCTATTGGTGGGGATCGGGTATAGACAACCACAAGAAAATCCACTGGGCAAGTTGGGATCGTCTCTGTGCTCCGAAGAAATATGGGGGTATGGGTTTTCAAGACCTTCATTGTTTTAACCTAGCCATGCTTGCCAAACAAGCCTGGCGTTTTATGGCTTTTCCTGACTCGCTACCGAGCAAACTTTTTAAAGCGAAATACTTCCCTTCCTGTAGTTTTCTGGAGGCCAAGGATCGTCCCAATTCAAGTTTTATCTGGAAGAGTATATTTGCGGCTAAGGATATCCTGCTTAAAGGTGTAAGATGGAGACTGGGGGATGGCTCCTCTATTAATGTTTTTGTTGATCCATGGATCAATGAAGCAAATAATTTCTTTGTCACTTCTCCGTCCATCCAGGAATTCGATGACCTTAAGGTGTGCGATTTGTTCATTGAGGAGGGATCAGGGTGGGATGTACAATTGCTAGAAGGATTGTTAACGCCTTATGACGTGGGGCGTGTTTCCAGGATCCCCATAGCTTACTCTAAACCGCCAGATCAACTTATCTAGCATTACAGTCCGAATGGTGCTTACTCAGTCAAAACAGGGTACAAATTGGCTCTTTCTATGTACACTAATTTTGGTAATCTCTTCGTTGAGGGGCCTTAGAACAAGATTTGGAATCTGCCTATACCTCCCAAAATTAAGGACTTTGTATGGCGATGTCGTCGTGGGTTTCTCCCTTGCAAAGATCGTCTACGTTGTAAGGGTATTTTGCTCAATATTGAATGTGATGTTTGTGGCCAGCCAGAAGACCTTTATCACGTCCTTATGGGTTGCCCGAAAGCTCAAGATGTCTGGGCGTTGACAAATTGGAGTCGTCCACGTCAGGGAGTGGTTACATTTCTAACTCAGATACTACAAATTTCGTCGACTTCCACTATCGAACGCCAGCTTGCTTTGTTGTGGAGCATTTGGTATCATCGGAATTTACGAGTATGGCAAGGTAAGAACATGTCTCCTCTGATGATAATCAATTTCGCAGATAGATTTATTAAAGATTGGCAGGATTCGCGGGATATTTTTAAGCGGGTTATTGATCCAACTGAGGAGGTCAGAGCTATCAACGCTGGATGGACTAGACCATCGGAGCCTCAGGTTTTGCTGCCATTCTCAGGGATGATAGAGGTTGTTTTGTCGCTGCTATCTCCGAACATTACCCTTTTCTGCTTGATCCAGTCCTTGCTGAGCTTATGTTGATAAGGGAAGCTCTATCTTGGTTAAAAGACAAACAAATTGATCATGTCATTGTGGAATCTGATTGTTTGACGGCTATTAAAGCTATTTTAGCCTCGTCTTCAAACAGTTTTGAGATTGAAATTTTGGCCCTTAATTGTCTCTCACTCAAGTGACATTTCCTTCACTTGTCCTTCCATTGGACGCGTAGGATTGCCAATAAGGCGGCTCACTCACTTGCACGGGTAGCCTTATTACATGCAAACCTTCAACATCGGAGTGTTAGCCCTTCTTGTTTAGATTCTATTTTAAATTCAGATATTTCTGCTTGTTCAGATATTGATGGTGAAAGGCTCGTAAGATTTGGGTGTATGGGGTAAGCTTGTTGGCTTAGGTTAGTTTTGTTTCTGCTTTTCTCGTCAATGATTTAAAATATATATTTAAAAAATATATATTTTCAGCCTAACTCAATCCAAATTTCAAGTGAATTAAAAAATAATCAGGCTTGATCTTAGTACAATCAAGTTTTCGTGACTTAGTCCCGATTGGACTCGAGTTTGGAACGTGAGTCTCTTGCCTAATTGAAATTTGGAACAAGTCTAAACTTGAACATAAATTTTTCAAACCCGAGTTCGGTCCGGTCCAATGTTAACCCTAGAGTAAACTAGAGGTTTTTCGGCCATTTAATCTAAAATATAATAAGAAAATGTTTTCCACGATTGACTAACGTAAAAGTCTTAAAAGAGTGACACTGTAAAAGGAAATAAATCGTCAGCCGTCAGGAGGCAAAGTCCATTTGTGGCTCTCTCTTAAGTTCCATGAAACCAAACAAGTCAGGAGGCAAAGGAAATAACACGTTTGTTCTGTCTCCTCCTCAATTGTTCATTCCTTGTCTTAACATCAAACAAGTCACTATTGTCTCTAGTCTAGCCCCTCAATCCAGTCTACTTCTATCTCTTTCTGCATTCCTCTTTGTTTCTGCTACTAACAAGTTCTTCTTGGAAGATGCAAACTTACTCTTTAGTTCACTCTTCTCACCTTCCTCGCCATAACACTGATCCTAGATTCCTTTCCAAGTCCTTAATGTTCTTCAAAAACAAACCTTTCCCTTTATCTACACCTAGCTCCCACGTCTCTCTTCTAAATCCAAAATATGGCCAAGTCTCATTAAAGACTAGACTTTTAGCAGGTTGCATGAATTCTGGTCAAGAACTTACCGCCAGTACTACAAATGACTGTGTTGTTACTTCTGTTTCTTACTTCAAAGAAGAAGATAAGGAGGATGTGGAGGAGGAGATGAAAATGGAGGTGAGCAGTGGAGGATTGGAGAACGTGAGCTTATGGAAACAAATGAAAGAGATTGTCACATTCACAGGACCAGCTCTTGGGCTTTGGCTATGTGGCCCGTTGATGAGTCTTATTGATACAGCAGTTATTGGTCAAGGAAGCTCGATTGAGCTCGCTGCTTTAGGTACTTCTTTGGGACTTTCAATGAACTTGATTTCCACTTACTGAAGAACTGTGACATAGTGTGGACTTCTATTTGGAAAATTTTCTTAAATATTTAGTTCAGGCAGTCAAAATGCAAGGTAAGTTCAACTGGATTCTGGTTAGATTGGTTATTCATCGTTCACTTTTGGATTGAACAGGTCCTGGGACAGTTTTGTGTGACAGTACCTGCTATATCTTTATGTTCCTTGCTATTTCTACTTCGAATATGGTCGCCAATTCCCTGGCCAAACTGGTTAAATTCTTGAACTATTCGTTTTCCTTTTCCTCGGGATAGGTGGACTTTATTTGACTATGTTATAGTATTGCAGGATAAAGATGAAGTACAGCATCAAATATCTATCTTGCTTTTCATTGGGCTGACTTGTGGCCTCTTCATGCTATTACTCACCAAGTTCTTTGGCCGTTCAGCACTAGCTGGTACTAAATAGGGAATCTACTGAGTTGGTATTTTTTTGAAGAAAATAGAAGGATTATGTGCAATTTAAGAAATAAAGCTGACAGATCATTGCTTCACCTTCTTTCTTTTTCAGCTTTTATAGGGCCAAATAATTCGCATCTTGTTCCTGTTGCAAACTCATATGTCCAGGTCTAATCTTTTCAGTAAATTATTGCTTCTTTTTTTTTGGCTTACTTACCTTGTAGCTGTCTTGAGTTTAAGGTCAATCCAACTAAAAGTAGATTGGGATAGGCTAGGTAGATTAGAGGATGCTAAATCATACTATATTGCTCCAGGAAGAGGAATTTTCTGTGCATACCTATAGGCTTGTAGCCTCATGTTTGAACTTGGGCATCGATGATCCAAGGTGTAGTTTCTCTAGTAAATGGCACCCTTTGAATGGAGTTAGAATCAGAAGTAAACACTAGGAAGGAAGAGGTGAGATTAGCACTGGTGTTATAAAAAAAGGTTTGATGCAATGCAATCTGGATTTGCATGCTTTACCAAAAGAGTGATAAAAGAAAGTAACTTGACATTGGGAAGTCCAGGAGATAACATGGAGGTCTGAACCAGAGTTGGATGCCGGACTATTTATTAGATTCTGATCACATATCCATGGATGCTTATTCAATCTTCAACCTTAAATATCCCTTGATAAGCTATAATAAAAACCATTCTCCCGCTGGGAACTCTTCTAATAGCCAAAAGTTTTGATTGGTAGATTCGAGGTGTAGCATGGCCTGCAATTCTTATTGGATGGGTAGCTCAAAGCGCAAGGTATAATTACATTGTATTATCTCCTAAAATAAGTTGGCAGCCCTGAATTTGGTGATCAGTTTCTGTTGCAATTTATTAGAAGTGCCCCTGCTGTATCTATTAAACTCTGTGGTATCTACATGGTTTCTGTTTTTCAGCCTTGGAATGAAAGACTCATGGGGACCATTGAAGGCTTTAATAGTTGCAAGTGTTATAAATGGCATTGGTGATATAGTGCTGTGCAGATTTCTGAACTATGGAATAGCTGGTGCAGCATGGGCAACAATGGTTTCGCAAGTAAGCACTCCAATATACATTTTCATCTGCTAGGTTACTTGTTGTCCTAGTCAAGTGCAGTTCCCAGTTACCTGCCTTCTTTTGGATTCCAAGTTGGTGTTGTGCACTTAAGGTTGTTGCAGGTTACATGATGATTGACTCATTGAATAAGAAAGGATACAGTGGATATGCCATCTCTGTTCCATCATTTGCAGACCTCATGACTATATTTAGAATTGCTGCTCCAGTGTTTATAGTGATGATGTCCAAGGTTTATCAAACATTTATTGACTCTGGCTTTGATCCTTTACTGTTATTACTCTTTTGCATCTGATACATTTACTTTTTAGGTAGCTTTCTATGCTCTCATTGTATATTTTGCTGCATCAATGGGGACACTCACCTTGGCTGCTCATCAGGTTTGTTGTGCTTGCTCTTGTTGTTTTTCCAATGTTGTAATGACTACCTGTCAAAACTGATGATCTTGGTTCACTCTAGGTTATGGTTCAAGTATTCTTCATGTGTACAGTTTGGGGCGAGCCTCTAAGTCAAACTGCACAGTCGTTCATGCCAGAGTTGATCGATGGAGAGAACCGAAATTTGGTAAAGGTTAGGTGAAACTTATTTTCCATAATCTTCTCCGTACACAGGGTGATTGCTTCCTTGAAAAACATGCTCATGTGACACTAAGAGCAGCTTCAAGTTTTCATTTTGGAATGCAATCCATGTAGATGGGGAGCATCTTACAAAGTTTATCATATTTGACAGGCTCAAATGCTACTGAAATCATTGACAATCATTGGAGCTATCTTTGGATTGATGTTAGGTATTGTTGGAACAGCTATTCCTTCGTTGTTCCCCAATATCTTCACAACTGATCAGAATGTTATACAGGAGGTTGGTTCTTCTTCTGCAGGAGTTTCAGAATTGATTCGTTCATTTTGTCTGTGAATACTATGGGGTCATAACGTTGAAGGGCTATCTCGTTCGTGATAGTTATTCTTTCAATCGGTGGTCAACAATATACTTTATTCGAGTAATGTCACCAAGACTGTCTGTCTTTAATTTCAATCTCTGAGTGCAGCTATTTCTCTTGGATTAATGATCGTATCAGTCTGTCTTAAATTGATATCCAAATCCAAATTGCAAGTAACACACAAAGCATGAAGATGTACTCAGTATAAATTGCAAGTATATTTAAAGAAACAGATAGATATATAGACCATTTATATATAAAGGCTGTAATTTAACTTTCAGGTTCTGCTATTACTTCATATGAGATTCTTATTGCTTGTACAGATGCGTAAGGTGGTGATCCCATACTTCTGTTCGCTAACTATAACTCCCTGCATTCTTAGCCTTGAGGGAACATTACTGGTACGTTTGACTTATTTAAAGTATGGACCTGTCAAAGGAAAAATGCTTCCAGAAAATCTGAAATCACGATAAGTAGATTGGTATTTTAATTTTTGTAGCTACTTGATACTCTGCATTCATTTGTTTACTTTGCAGGCTGGACAAGATCTAAAATTTATTAGCTTGTCGATGAGCGGATGCTTTGCTCTGGGAGCTCTGTTGCTGTTGGTAGGTGACTGTTTCCTGAATCTTTTGGGATCATATTTCTTGTTCTTTCCCTGCGTTTACAAAAATGTCAATGTTTTTCTAAACCAGCTTGTAAGTAGCGGAGGATATGGTTTACCAGGCTGTTGGTATACCCTGGTTGTCTTTCAGTGGGTAAGAACAGCATTCCCTGGAACTCTTACATGTGAAAGCTCATGAACTCGGTTGAAAATGGTTGTCAATTGTTGTGTTAATTCGTTCTTTCTTTTCTACCCTTTGTCAGACTCGTCTCTTTCTTTCTCTTCAACGGATTCTTTCCCCAAACAGCATGCTGTTCTCTGAAGATTATGGCAAGCGCATGTTGCAGAAGCTGAAAGCTGCATAATTCTCTACCCTTGACTATTCCTCGTTATCTAATATTAGCCAAAGACTTCTTCACAGGCTTCTCATGACACAAAACTGTATCTGTCATGTCAGGATGTGGGTTTATCATGGATAAAGAAGGTGAAGCTCTTCACCATTTTTTAAAAGCCTTCCTTAGTGTTACAGCATAAGCATATGAACTTTTTCTCAAGCTGTAAATATAATTCGTTGAAAAGATGATACACTTTGTTCACTTTAAGGCTTTTTGCTGTGCAAAGCACAATCATGATCCTATAATCTTGATGAGAAAGTATGTTTTTAACTGTTCCAAATACATAAAGCCTACCCTAAGGACTATCTTGGATCAAACTAACATCAAGAAAGCGTGAAATCATGTAGACATTCTGCTGCTTCCTTTACGACCACGCCTGGATATTCTCGATTCTTGTCTACTCTCCCTGGATATTCTTAGTTCTTGTCTACTACCCTGCAAGTTTCAACCGTCCCAATAGTGAGAACATAAAAAGACAGGATTGTGAAATTGAACTCTTCAGAAGGAGTTTTGTCCTTGCACTTTACCAACAACACAGGCTACTGCAACTATCGATCTTTTCTCAAGAAATTTCGACCACCCTGTTTCATTTTCTCCTCTGTTTTCATTTTAATCAAACTGGGTCTATAACCAATCACGGTTCGACCAATTTGACCAACCACAACAGAGCCAGTTGCTTCCTCTATTTCTTGCACCACATTCCCTAACTCCCCCGGACAAGTCCTGTGTATTTGAATCTGTTGACAACACTCAACTAATGGTTAAGAATGCCAAGCATCTTTACTTCATTTTTCAGTTACAATACAACAGATCATAACAGGCAACCGCAGATTTCATTTAAAGAAATCCTTGAAAGCTTACCATACTTTCAATATTACCTATAACAGCAACTCAACTTGTCAGATCAGGAATAGCCTTTCTTTTCTTTTCTTTTTCACGTCCAGAGCCTGACCTAACCCGACTGGAACTCCTTAATCCAAAAGTAACTTCCATAGCTTTCCAAGAATCAGGACTTTGCATTTTTAAATTCTCACAAAAAAAAAGAATCACGACTTTGCTACACTTGCTTATAAAAATAAATTCTCACTAAAGCTGTAGAGTCGTTAGTTAGTAGAATATCGTTTTAGGGCTCGTTTTGTAGACAACTAATCAACTATTTTTTTAGCTAATCAGTTGTCATAAGCTGTTTGACTTTTCAATCAGTTACAAAAGATGTTTGGTGGGTAGCCTTTTCAATAGTTTATTTAACATAAAAAATCATTGATGAAAACGCTTCAATCAGCTAAAATTTTAAGTATTAAAAATCAAATTTAACCTTTATGCAGTTATAGGTTACAAACATTTGTAAATTTTGTGTAAAATTTAATTTTTATTCTATTTTTATTATTGTCAAATTTTTATAAAATTAAATATTTAATCGTGATCTTATAAAATTTTTTAAGTCATGTCCTTATAAGTCATTTTAATTTGTTAAATAATAAAATTTATACATATTATATGAAAAATACTAATATGATGTAGCTCGCTACATCATTCATATTAGAAAATTTAACATTGGATTATTATTATTATTATTATTAGTATTAGTATTAGTATTGTTGTTGTTATTATTATTATATGTTGTATGTTTTTTATTAGAATTATAAACTTAATTTTTTATAATTAAATATTTAAAATCTAAATTCCTATAAAAATATTCAACGAAATACTAGTATATATAATATTCATACTCTTATATTTTTTTAAAGTTATGTCCTCGTAAGTTATTTTACACATAGACTGTTAATATTAAACAACTAATTTTACCAAACATCAAATGATAAATAACTAATATAATTTAATAATCAAATTAACTAATACAATCAACTATTTATTAAACATGATCTTAATAATTTAAGCCTAGCCTGAGGCTAAACTCGTCCTAGTCTAGGCCCATATGGCATCCCTTTCACGGAGGGTCTATCTAACACGTTGTCCAAAATGTGATGGAACCAGCCCCACATGTCAGGGTGCACATGCCTCGGTTGCTTAAACTTGAGCTTCTCTTCTTGAAGAGTCACTCCCAACACGTACAAGTCCAAATCCATTACAGCAAGAGCAAGAGCAATAGAACCTCACGATCATCCTGGTGCTTCAATTATGGGACCGCATGAAAAAGGTCTCTGAGCGTGCCAATGAGAAGTCACTGACAGAGATGCTCAAAAGCAAGAGCATTTTTGTGCTTTACTTGTAGTCTTCCTGAAGAAAATCAGAAACTTGCGAGTACAGCGCAGGGAATGAGTAGTGGTGGCAAATTTAGTTATGTTTGAACTAATCAGTATTGGAGTCGAGTAGAACTTATGAAATCAGTTCAAAGCTTGATTCGAATAATTCAAATGGCCGAAATTCTTACCTTAAATCATTATCATCAAATTCCAATTAAATCTTGCACAAACTTGGAGTTTTAAGAGGTTTGATAATACATAGTTTTATTCTTATTTAATATACAGATATTTTTAATAGACTCACATGTAATGTGACACGAAAATATTACAAAAAAAATGAAAAAAACATGAAATATGTAAAAAATTTGAAATAAAGCAATAATTAATAATTAAAATAAAATAATATAAGGAAAAGAAGCTACGATTCTTCTTTAGGTAATGCAAGTTTAGGAGATAAGGTTATTAAGTGAGCGGTTGGTTCGTATGAAAAATGATAATAAAAATGAGAATAAATATAGCAAGGAATGACGACCATTACCATTGATAGTGGTTAGTTTATAAAAAATATTTAAAAATAAAATTTATTATATTATATGTTAATTAATTATATTGTAATTAATTACAATATATTAATTAATTAATGAATTATATTTTAATTAATTATATTGTAACTAATTATTTATTTATTTTTAATTAATTATAATTTAATTATTAATTATTAATATTTGAATTAATTATATTCTAATTGATTATATTGTAATTAATTATATTTTAATTAATTAGTATTTAAAAAATTAAAAAATCACTACTAAGGAATGAGTTTCATTCCTCTACTAAATAGAGGGTATGGAGGATTCCTCAAAAGTTAGATATCAAACAATTGCCCTTATAATGATAATCAACAGCCAACCACTTACTTTACATTTCTTATCCATTAATCATTTCCCAAACCTACCAATCAAGCATCCCCTAAGAAAATAACAGAGCCCCTTAGGGAGTAGTTGAGTTAGTAAAGTAAGGGGGCATAGGGCCAAAAGGTCCTGTGTTCGAATTCCCCTACTTACGCTCATTCGATCGAGCTTGTCGTACAAGACTTATCTAGTGTGGAGTACTCGGTTAATGTGATTTGCAAGCTATTGCGTCAATTTAGAGGTTCACCTAGTACGCATTTAAATAATAACGACTGTGGGTTCCTCCATTTCAAAAAAAAAAGAAAATAGCAGGACAAATAAGTTGCAAAGTTCTGCTAACCATTTCTTGAGATGTGCATGTTATCTTTGCGCAGGAGTTATACTAATCTACTCTGTATCATTCTAATTTTATCAGATGTCTCCAAAGGAATAACTGGTAGTTATAGCGTCATAATAGTTAAAATATAGTTTAATTAATAATTTGATTCTATTCAAATTGGTCAAAATTCAGTTAGGTTGAGTTTGAACAATTAAAAATAGTTAGAATTCCTTCCTTAAATTAATGTTTTTAATTTCTTAAAATCATATTATTTTATTCTTTAAATTTAAGGATAACAACTTAAATAGTGCTTAATATTTTTCAAATTTGACGATAAACTTTTTAAGATTTTCAATTTTGTCACAAACTTTTCAAAATTTATACAAATCAAGTTAAAAGTTTGTTTTTGTCTAAAAGTTAAGACTAAAGCTTGAAAAGTAAGATGTTTTTGGGCTTAATCCAAATTCAAGCTACTTTTTGAAAGCATCCGATCCAACTCAACCCGACCCAAGTTTGGGTGGAGGCAATGAAGGCAAAGCCATGGTCTTGGGTTTTCTTGACATGCTATGCCAATGAACGATTTGCACATGAATATTTTATAAAAATGTAAATAAGTTTTTACTACTGTCTCAATTACTATTTATCATTATAACACTTCTAAAACAATACTTACTATATTTTGAATAGAGTAACAACAATTGTATAAAAAAACAATAGCAACTTATAGATAGTTTGGTTTCTTTTTTTTATTATGATTTTAGTTTCGTTTTTTATTTTCAATTTTTGTTTTTCTTTTAAGGAAAAATAAAATTTTTTTGATTACGAATGTTAATATAATTATATCTTTATTACAGATAATAATTACATATTGGATCAAATTTAATATAAATTAATTTTAATCAATTTAATCTCTTATATCATATTTATTAACAAAATATCAATAAAATTATTATATTTTATTAAACAAATATTTTATAAATTAAATCAAATTTTAATTATTAAATCAAATTATTTAAAATTTACATACATTGAAGATATTTTAAATTTAGTTAAATTACAAAAATTAAATAAATTATTAAATTAAATTGTATTTAATTTAATATATATTAACAATTAATTTTGATTAATAAAATATATAATATTAAATAAATTATTTAAAATTCTTATTAATAATTAACGTATTAAATAACTAAATAATATTTATTTAATTAATAGTAAACTGGATTCTAAAAAACTAATTTTTTTGTAGTTTTCATGTATTTTGAAAACCCAAAGAAAATAAAATTAAAATATATAAATAAAATTCAAATTCAAATTTCTATTGTTGCTTTTAGTTTTTGTTTTCTATTTTTAGTTTCTATTTTTCTTTTAAATAAAAACAAAAACATAATTAATTATTAATGTTAGTGTTAATATTAATATAGTCATATTGTTATTACTGATGATAATTACATATTAAATATATTTCAAAAATAAATTATTTTTAATTAATTATATTTATTTTAATATCTTATATAATGTTTATTAATAAATTGTCAATAAAATTATTTTATTTTATTAAAGTAAATAATTTTAAAAATTAATATTTATTTTCAATATATTTTTATTATTAAATCAAAATTTTATTTAAAATGTATATATTTTAAAGATATTCTGAATTTAATTATATTTGTTAATAATGATTAAATTTATATTATTTTAATTATTAATTAATTCGTAATTCTTATTAATAACTAATATATTAAATAATTAAATAATATGTATTAAAATGATAGGAAGCATATTACAAAAAACAAAAATCATTTTTGTGTTTTCGTAAATTTTAAAAACTAGAAGAAACCAAAATTAAAAATTCAAATAAACAGATTTTCTTACTAAATTTGAAAACAAAAATAGAAAAAAAAACAAATATACCTAAGTGGAAACAAATAAGTTAGTGTACAATTTATATCTTTACCTTCTTAACCTTCTTATACGTATACATGACTTAGAGTCTGACTAGGTCCAAATTCAAGCTTGATTTAAAATTAAAAAAGGTAAATTCAGTTCCAAATCAAAAAAATTTATTTTAATATAAAAATCGTAATTTTACTAGCTATGGTCAAATCAAATCAAAGTTGAACCCCTTTTTGTCATTTTTTTAGGAACATTGTTAGTGCATTTCTCCATTTGTTGTGTCTTTTTCTGGTGCCACCAATAGGCCAATCTTGTTCTCAATGACAAATATGTATGAGATTTTTGGTCCCCACTTATTAAATTGACCATACTATCCATTATTTTTGGTACTAATTAGAGAAGCAAATTAAATGACAGTACATTGTATGCTTTTGGGTCATTTTCTCACTTGTACTTATCTTTATTTATGATGTATGTATTTATTTACATATTTTATTTTATATTTTTAAAATTTATCATGTTTTATGTGTACTATATTATATATTACATTATAAATTTTCTTTTTTTATACGCAATTATTTATATTTTGTATTATCATTATGTTCCATTGCATGTAAATCTATTGAAAATAGTCTCACTATTATAAAGAGATAAAATTAAGTATTAATAGGCCTTTCTAAATTTTATATTTTAGCGATATTTTCACAAAATAGTTATTGTTACTTGTTAGATTCCAATGTCTAAATTTGATTTGTGGCCTAAAAAACGTTGTCCAAATAGTAGAAAACAAACTAGCATTTAAGGATTAGTTTAGTTGCAAATTTTCCTAATAACATCCCAATCAAGAGGTTGCGAATAAGAGTCGTGAGAAGAAAATAATAGATAATTAGAGTGAAATTACGTTTTTTAGTATGTTAAATTTGCAATGGACCTCCAACTCATACAAAGAGAAGGTTAAATCATATATAAGTTAATGTGAGGTTTCATCCTGAAATAAATTTGTAATAGGTAGAGTAGCCTATTAGACTTATATGCTAGTTTTTTCCTTCTCTTTTTTCAATGTGAGACACTCATATATAGGTATTCTCAACACTCTCTCTCACATGTGAGTTTCCTTTTACTTGAGCAATATAGAGAGGTACGTACACAATCCTCATCAGGGTTGAACTTTTGATTGAAGTCAAATTGTTGGGCACCGATTTTGGAAACCCAACTTCTTACTCATACCATACTTTTCATCAATTCATTTTCTTGCTCTGATACCACAAATGTTGGATCTCGATTCCGGAACCCAACTCTTACTCTGATACCACTCATGTTGGGCACCGTTTCCGGAGCCCAACTTCGGATACTGAACGTGAGCTTAAACCGATGAAATTTCCTTGAACATCATCGCTTTATCTTCTTGTGAATATTATCACACTTAACTTGAGCGTGCATATTACCTTGTAGGGTTATTTTCATTAACTCTTATTAGGCCTCATCCCACAAGAGTTGCGTACCCACAACAATCAAACATCAAAAACCAACTTGCTCTAAATCAATGTAAACATACAACTCATAACTGAACTACTTAAATCTATCATTTTATCTCTTACAGCAACAGAGTTTGAAATACTTTGTTTACAAATCAAAAGCCACACCATCGGCTTGTAACAAAAATTACAAAATGGCAAATGAAGCAATTCCTTTAGGTTCTTGATTACTTGATCTCCTAGCTATAACCTGAGGATGGGGCAGAGAGGGGGTGAGCTTGAAAGCTCGTGGGTTACAGTTTATAACAGAAGAAATAAGCAAAAACTTTGAAAACATTTTCTTGTCTTAGAAAACTTTCTTTGAGTTCATAATCACATGATTCATTAGGCTTTCAGCCAAAATCCATAAGTCACAAAACATGAATGCATCAAACTTGATCAAACATAACATGAGCACATAGGCACATCAGAATGGTTTGGGTAAGTCCGAAAACATGACGCACTACGCATTTCCACTTAACGGTTCTGTGTAGTCGTGAACTTATGGGAGTCCATGAAGGAGCTCCATGCCACTAGCGGGTAGGCGGAGAGAAGCCTATTCTTGGGTCAACGTGCACGTGACGGTTCTTGAGGGACTACCACAAACCCACATAACACATATATTTCA
>JANKOE010000205.1:71041838-71070376 GCA_026284465.1 Erythroxylum citrifolium | reverse complement strand
TCCTTTCAAAAACTCAAAAGTTTCAAAATGATCTTACCTTCATTCTTCACCAAATGAAGGGATCCTTAGCTCAAAAGGAAGCTCTTCTCTTCCTCTACCTTTTTCTCTTCTTAAACAATCTCAAAGTCTCTCTTGAAGGCTAAGAAAATTAAAACCCTAGCTTGTTTTCTCTTCTTTCTCTCTTTCATTCTTTTTCATGTGTCTCTCTCTTGTCTCTTTTCTCATCCATGCATTTTGTTTCTCTAGAATCTTCTCATTCATGTTTTCTCCTTTATTTATAAGCAAAACAATACTTCTTCTTCCAATTATGTCCTTGATGAGTCTAAAAAGTCCATTTTATCCTTCCTTATAGGCTTATGTTCTTTTAAATTTAAGTGTCTTGCCAAAAATACCCTTGAATATTCTAACATATCACTTTCTTCTAGAAAATGTCCCCCATTGTCTTAAGTTTCTAATGCCACTGAAATCATTCAATTTGGTTCAGTGATTCAAAAGAATATACTTCAAATATTTGGACTGCTTTTGTCCAAAACAGTATACTATGCACAACTTCCACCCAAAACTTGAAAGTCTTAGGAACTGAATTACAATTTACTTCCTTCAGATACTTTGTAGCTTTATGTTTCTAGTTTACTACAAATCATAAATCATCTCATTTGGATTAGTAGAGCTCCAGAAATCATCCAAATACTAAAGTATGTTCAGTGGAATAATAGCAGTTCATGTCCTGTAAGAGCACTCACTGTACCCATCCCATGTTTTTCACTTAATCTTTCTCACTTCATTTTAGATATCTTCATCTTTTGGTGGAGATGTAGAGAAATGTCTTACAAAGCCAATGGTTTAAGAATCAAGTCATTTGGAGGTCTAGTGAAGAAGTTATGATCAAAAGAAGCAACCATGTTTATGAACTCAATCATACTGAACCTGTTTCAGGGAAATAGCTATAACTTTCTGTATAAATTTCTGATTGAGGTATTCTTTAAATGGCTCAAAAGAAGACTTCAAGAGGTGTTCTGTAAACTTAAGTTATATTGAAAACAATATTTAGTTATGAATTACTGATTTATAGTTATGAATTACTGATTTATTAAATAATGTATTCAAAATAGGTAACTATAAAATATTACGTGTATTTAATAATTACAAAAATAAA
This sequence comes from Erythroxylum citrifolium, assembly GCA_026284465.1. Lineage (NCBI taxonomy): Eukaryota > Viridiplantae > Streptophyta > Magnoliopsida > Malpighiales > Erythroxylaceae > Erythroxylum > Erythroxylum citrifolium. The sequence continues at coordinate 71,069,220 of JANKOE010000205.1, read as the reverse complement.
ATGATATAACTTTTAATTTTTTATAAAAACAACTTAACTTTATATTTTCTTTTAATATAATTAATATGACAATTCATGTCAAATTAGTAATTTTTTACAGAACCGTTACATGTTATATTTGTTGTAATAAGTAAATTTTATTATTTAATAAATTAAAAATTTCAAGCACCTTTAAGTAATTGTGCGCTCCTTCTTTACTTCTCCATCGACGCTCCATTTGCTCTACATCTTCGTTGGCACTACTTTCTAGAGTGATTCCGATTGCTTCGTCAGCTTATGACGCGACAAAAAGAATTAATTATTACAAAATTAAATAAATTTTATAATATTCGTTTACAATTAACCCTTAATAAAATTATCAAAATTCTTAATAGTATCAATGAAATAAGATTAAATGAAATATAATATTATTCTATTGTTTGTATGAGAGTTTATAATGGAATGAAAGAGGAACATCTCATTTTATCATAAACAGTAAAAATAAAAAATTTCTAATTTGGGAAAGTTTATAATAAAATATAAAATGATAAACAATTTTACACTATGTTAGATTATAAACCTTCGTTCAAACAATATTTTACTATATTACATGATGAACCCTTTCATGCATTCCAAATAACAATTTTTTAATATTACATTCATTTACATTTCATCTTATTATAAACCATTCTATTCCATTACATTCCATTAAAAACTTCATGTCTAATCAAACATAACCTAAGTAAATATCTACTTAACAAATCAAATTAAAAACAACATTATTCAGAAATTTAATTATAAAATTTGTTTGGTCACCTTCTGTTGAGTATGTTAATAACAAATTAATCTAAATAGTTAAGTGCCAAATGAAGTTTAGAGCACAGTAAGTTGCGGTGCACCCCCGCTTTCACGTGCATAGAGTGCTTTGTAATAAATGGAGGAGATAGAAAATGAGGGTAGTTAACCCATCCATCATCCTTCAGGCACCGTCACCTGTCGCGTGTTTGATATTGCGTCTCAAGTCAACGGTGCGCCGTGGAAAGGAAAAAAAAGTAAATTGTCTAAATTTTATTAAATAATAATATATAGTTGTTATTATTCTTTCTAAATAATTAACTTTTATTTGGTTTTTGTTTCCATGATTTTAATTTGATAAGTTTTTTTTGGAAACGACCGCGATCTTTTAGATGTATATTGGATAAATCTCTGTATTGACGCAATAGTCTACAAATCAGTATATCGGATATTCCACACTAGACAAATTCTGTACGACAAGCTCGATCGAGAGAGCGTAAGTGGGAGGATTCGAACACATGACCTTTTGACCCCATGCTCCCCACTTCACCGACTCGATCACCTCCTAGGGAGCAATATTATAAGATGATAACATTAATTTAATATATATTTTTTAAAAGGTCAAAATTTAGGAGCTCTTCTGTAATTTAAAATTTTGTAGGAAAATACTTTAATCTTTAAAAATTTTTGAAAAAACATTTCATTATTTTCAATTTATTTAAGAGCTATTTTTTAAGACTTTGATTAAAAAGCATGAACATGATCGATTAAATATAATTTACCTGAAGATTGAATTTAGTTATTAAATTTAAATTATTAATTTAAGTTAATTTTAATTAATGACAATTAAATTTAACTTTTAAGAATTAAATTGAGTTATTATGTGCTTGACATTTAATTAATATATGTGATATTGTATTTTTTATTTTAATTGAAATTTAAAATAATATTTTAAAAAAAGTAAAATATAAAAAGTTTTTTATAATTTCAAAATTAAATTATTTAGTGTATTTACTATTTACTTTAGGTTTTTTAAAAATTATTAGAGCTAATATTTTAACTTCTATTGTATATATACGTATTTGACATTTTATGGTAATGGATAAATAAACATAAATATGAAATCCCACGATTAGATATGAAGATAGTCGGATCTCACGTTCGGACCGATTATGGTGTTCCTATCATATTCCATTAAATCTTATCCACATATTTATGTAGGTCTCACATAAACGTATGAATGAGATTTAATGAAGTAAGGTCGGAATAGAGTAATTGAGGATATAATGTGCCACATTTGTGGTTATTCATCAGAATCTTGGTGATCGTGGACAAATATTGTTATCTAATCCGGGGTTTTAAAATAATTATTAAATATTGTTCAAACGCTACTTTAATACAAATGTTATAAGGAAAAAAATATCAAAATTTAGACTATAAATAGCAATAATAAAAAAGCTCAAGCCGATTAAACATAAAAATTTAGAATTATTCAAATTTTTAATTCAAATTTTAACTTTTCGATTCGATTTATTTTAATAATTTTTATTGTTAAAAACCAATCAATTTATTAATTAATCGAACAATGTTTATAAATTAATAAATTCTTATAAATTAAAATAAATCAATTAATTATTGTTTAATAATCTCTCTTTTTATTTAAACTTTAAATTTTTAAATAATACACAATAAAAACACTATAAATGAAATAGGATATGTTCCTAAACGCCCAACTACCCCATCTTGTTTCCAGCCGTAGATTTAAGATAACGTGGTCATCCTTTAATGCTTTGATCATCACTATACGGAACAATAAATGCACTCACGAGCACGAAACTATAATGATACTCAATGCCCTATTTAATGCTTATCTTATTTTGTTTAATTTCACTTGGTTACATAAACTATTTGTCATACGGAGGATAAATCTAATTATTCTGAAGCATAAGCTTCTAGATACAATTAAAGTTTGAATTTGAAATTAGCACATGATGATATTTCATGGGTTCCCCAAAGTTTAATAACATCTTCCAAGTCTAATCAAACTAAAAATTATGATTTCTTGATTTGACGGGAATAATAGAAGATTTTGTGTTAAAAATACTCGAAAATGAAAGTGGGGACCCACACGAAGCTGAATAGGAAGTTATTCCGCGACACGTGTCCCGTACAACCAATGTAAGTTTTTCGGTGATTTTGGTAAAACACTCTATAACAGAAGGGTATATTGGTAATGAAATGATCGTTTCTTTTGTTAGTTCGAATAAATTATGACATTCTTAAGATTTTTTTAAAAAAATTTAATATTATTAAATTGTAATTGATAATATATATACAAAATAATCTGTATTAAGCAAAATCTAATGATAAGAATTAATAAATTGTATTGTCATATATTTTTAAAAAATTAAAATTATATATTTTTATTATAATCATAATACGTTATTTAAATTATATAATAATTAATAACAAAACTTATTTACTAAAATTCAAGTAGTTTAATCGTAAAAACTATAAACCATTAAAATTTTTTGTTCAGTTTTTAACTTTTCGATTCAATTTATTTTAATAACCCTTGTTGTAAAAAATAGATCAATTTATTAATTAATTTGTCAATTTTCATAAATTAATAAGTTTTTATAAACTAAAATAAATTGATCAATTTTCATTTAAAAATTTCTTTTAAAATCAAATTTCAAATTCTTTGAAAGGTAAAGATAACAATTATATTTTAAATTATATAATTATATTTAATATTTATTTAATTTTATGATGATTTAATATCACTTAAACTTTTTAAACTTAAAATTTTTTGTTTTATCAATTTGTCTAATTTTTAAAACATTCAACAATAATACTCAGTATAATTTTAAGTTTTAAAAATATTGTAAAAATCAATAATAAGAATAAATAATTTGTAAATGATAATTTTTAATTAATAATAGAACTTATCTATGAAAAATCCGTATTTTTACCTTAAAAATTAGGTGTTGATTAATCATTTTCCGATTTTGTCCTTTCTGGCCTAGCCCTCGTCCCACTGTTATTCCCGCTCGTTTCATTGCCCTTTGAAAAACTTCCCTGCTTCTCGGGTCCATGTTCTTGTTTAAACCTTAATCTCGCCCCCCTCCTGCGACGTCACGAGGTAGATTTTTGTAGCTTTTAAAAGTTGAACAAAAGTTTAAACTTAAAAAAGGTGTTACGAAAAATCAAAGCCCGTCGTTGTCACTTTCTTTGCTCGTTTATTCATTACAAATTTTAGGAATCAAAATCTCTACGTATCTATCATACTTTCTCGGCAACTTCTTTGTCTTAAAGAAGACGAAAACCATCTCTCTCTCTCTCTCTCTCTCTCTCTCTCTCTCTCTGTGTTTCTTCTTCTCTAGAGAGAGCTTCTATAGCTTCAAAGCTTCGAAGCAAATAAAAATGGAAGCTGCAATTGGTTTGGCTTTTGAAGAACAAGTCATGAGACCTCGCTGACACATTCTTCTCTTAGTTCTGACGCTTTGAACAGCCGAGTTGATACCTGACTCGCCGAGTCAACTGAAAGAGGTAAAGCTTGACCGAAGTAAACTAACACTCAGCTCCAATCCAATGGCATCGTCTTCACGTGCGCGGAGCAGCTCGCCGTTCTCGTACCGAAAACCGTCGAGTCCTTACTCGTCGGCGTCGTCGTCATCTTCTTCTTTGACGAACAACAGGCTCACACGTCGCCCTGGCTCGTCCTCTTCTTCGTCGTACTTCAACTCTGGCGGAGGCGGATTCGGTTCCCGATCCATGACCCCCAGCTGCGGCCGCTCCGACTCATTGTACACAGGACAGGGCGCTTACGGCGGTTGCACGCCGGTTGGGTTCGGTGCCGAGGATCTTGCCTCCGAATCGATTGATTCTCCGAGGAATGGAGAAAGTATATCGGTGACGATTCGGTTTAGGCCGTTGAGGTATTTTGTTTAGATCTGATTGCAGTGGATCGGATCTATTTTTGTGAAAATGGATTGGATTCTTTTTATCGGAGGTAATGTGATTTGGCGCCTGTTTGGTTGCAGCGAGAGGGAGTTCCAGAAAGGAGATGAGATCGCGTGGTACACGGATGGGGATAAAATTGTCAGGAATGAGTACAATCCAACTACGGCTTATGCATTTGGTATTGTTCACAGATTTTCAACTTCGGTTTTCTGTTTCTAATCTATTAGTATAATAAAATGTGCATGCTGATTAGTGTGCATTGGGCAGATAGAGTATTTGGACCTCATACTTTGACACAAGACGTGTATGAAGTAGCTGCTAAACCAGTCGTCAAAGCTGCTATGGAAGGCATAAACGGTAACGCAGAGATGCTCCGATCATAAATGTTTCTATGGTTGGATCTGTTGGAGATTTTAATTGAACTATGTTTATAAATTCAGGAACTGTTTTTGCCTATGGAGTTACTAGTAGTGGAAAGACTCATACTATGCATGTAAGTTTAGCTTGCTGTCACTAGTTATTTCCTTTTCCTTTGGTTTTGTCTTGCTAATTTACTCATCTATTCAGTCTTTGCTATTCTATTTCTATGCGGGATGCTATCATGTACGTCATCCTATAAGTACATATAATGGTTACTTTTCATGGTGAATGTTAATCAACATAGGACTGTAACTATGTTTGTTAACTTCCCATCCACATTGAGGCCATTTGCTATGGTTTCTCCCACTAATTGCTCTTTCTCTCTGGCAGCTACTGATTAATTATACTGGTGATGGTCAAGACACGGCAATATGTATCCGAATCTTGATCTTAACTAGGATCAACTTAATTTACAGCAAGAAAACTTTTTTTTCTCTATGTTTGACTTCTGAAAATTTGTTCATAAATTTGAGAATTAGGATTTTCTTGGTTGTGTTCTTCTTTTGTTTGACCTGTGTGTATTACTATTATATATATATACAGGGAGATCATAATTCACCTGGCATTATACCATTGGCCATAAAGGATGTCTTCAGCATGATCCAAGATGTGAGTACTTTCCTGAAATTTACAACCCAAATTTAATGTGCTCAATATATTCAAAGTATCAGTAGATTATTGATTTTAATTTGTGGAAGCAGAATTGCTTTAACATGTTTCTACAGAAGTAATGCAGTTCTTATACCTATATATGCATGTTTGCTTGTTGTCTTACCAATCCTGAATGACTTAATAATTCCTTTTCCAATTATTCTTTAGCGATCCTGAATTATTTAATTTCATTCTTGCTTCAGACTCCAGGAAGAGAGTTCTTACTGCGTGTTTCCTATATTGAAATCTATAATGAGGTGAGTGGTCCTTCAGACACTTAGTTGGAGCTTAAAACACGTCTCTTAGACTTTTTTTGTCTTTCCTATGGTATGCAATTTTGCTCAGTTTGGATTCTGGATTATCTGTAAGTATTCATTTGATTTCATTTTATCTTGTCTTCTATCTTCTACATTAAGCATTCATCAATAATCAGTTGAACTGATTTGTTTCTCGTAGTAGAACTGATATAACTTATGTTTCCATGTGAATTTTTGATATCAGGTGATAAATGACTTACTTGATCCAACTGGACAAAATCTACGTGTTAGAGAGGATGCACAGGTGCTATTAAGAACATCTATGATTTTTATTTTGCATTTCTTCGCTTATTTCTCAATTCACACCTTTGCTTTTTGCTTGCCACCATGACAATCATCATATCATGCATAAAATGATAGCAAAATATTACTCGCTTAATGAACCAATAGTATGCCTGAATAAAACCCATTCTAAGTTGCCAACTGAGATACTTGCTAACAGACTCTACTTGTATGCTTAATATATATATTTGACAAGCAAATAAAATGTTTTACTTAGGAGTGAATGTTCTTTTGATTGAAATGTTTGTTTTTTTTATAAAATGGATCCGTATTTACTTCTGTACCACTTTTCCAGGGCACTTATGTGGAGGGTATAAAGGAAGAGGTTGTTTTATCTCCTGGACATGCACTTTCTTTCATTGCTGCCGGAGAAGGTGGTTCTGTAGGGAGATGCCTTTGCCTTTGCCTTTATTGATATTGTTGTTTCACATTTGAAAAGGCAGCTGACCACACCGTTTTTAATTGACGCTTTATGTTGACAGAACATCGTCACGTTGGTTCAAATAATTTTAATCTTTTGAGTAGCCGAAGTCATACAATATTTACTCTGGTAAGCTAATAATGATGTGTTATGTAACAAAACAATTGGCTAATTTGCTTAGTGAAATCCAAGCTAATTCCTGCATCATTTATGTTTGGTGCATGCTGTTACTTTTCCATCCTTTGTCATCTATCTGTAAACCATTTGTATTTACTGTCATTATCAAGCAAGCAGTGATTCTTATTTAGAATGAACATTGCAATGATCTGTTTCTGGATATGTAGATGATTGAGAGTAGTGCCCATGGTGATGAGTATGATGGAGTGATCTTCTCTCAACTTGTACGTTTTCTTCTACCCAAATCATCAGAAATTTGAATATTCTTAAAAACTGTGTGGCTCATGTATTGGCTTGTTTTGTCTTATGTTTTAGAATCTGATTGATCTAGCTGGTTCTGAGAGTTCAAAGACTGAGACAACTGGACTAAGGAGAAAGGAAGGAGCTTACATAAACAAAAGCCTTCTAACTCTTGGAACTGTAAGTGTCCATGATGCTTTTTTCTTTACCTAATTTAATTCTTGTTCTTTATCCTGAGAATTTATACCGAGTAAGTTATGGTGTCAAGTCTATACGTTTTCACACTCATTAGTCTGAACATTGTTTCATAATTGGTGATGATTTTTTAAGAGAAACCTGATAATACAATACTGGTATCTTAACTATAGAATCTGTAGGTTTGATGTTCCATTCTACTCTTGTGTGGTGTCAAGGCCTTAAATTAATGTATTTGGCTTCTTTGTAATTGGAAATTCTGTAACACCACTGACGTTGTGGTTCTGATCTAAAGGTAATTGGAAAGTTGAGTGAAGGGAGGGCATCTCATGTTCCATATCGAGATTCCAAACTCACCCGGCTACTGCAATCTTCATTGAGTGGGCAGGGACATGTTTCGGTGAGTTTTAGGTACCACCAAGATCTGTCATTTTCTAACAGGAAGCCTAAGTTTTCAGTTCTTCAATAACTCGTACTACTTGTTACAAAGGTTTAATTGTTGTAACTTGAATACAAATTGAGCAAATAGCACCTAATATGCACTTGGCTTGCTAAATTGGCGTACAGCTTATATGCACAGTTACTCCTGCATCTAGTAATGTGGAGGAAACTCATAATACACTGAAGTTTGCTAACAGGGCAAAGCAAATTGAAATATTTGTTTCACGTAACAAGGTAGGCCATGATATCTCCTCTTTATATCATTTACAAATGGTAATTTATAGTAATTATTACATGAATAGAGTTTGGATACTGATGTGGGGAAATACTTCCAGATTATTGATGAGAAATCTTTAATTAAAAAGTACCAAAGAGAGATCTCAAGCCTCAAACAGGAACTTGATCAGTTAAGGCAAGGGATGCTTGTTGGTGTAAGTCATGAAGAGATTCTGAGCTTACGGCAAAAGGTCAGTTGATTTTGATCTATGTTTGTGTGCCTTTTCCTTCAATATATCTTATGGATGGATATATTGTGCTATTATTGGTGTTCTTTCATCCATTTCAAGCTATTCTTGTTTTCAATTGAATAGTTGGAAGAGGGACAAGTCAAGATGCAGTCAAGATTGGAGGAGGAAGAGGAAGCGAAGGCTGCTCTTATGAGTAGAATCCAGAGGCTAACTAAGCTTATACTTGTTTCCACAAAGAATACGATTCCTGGTTTGTGTGATGCTCCTGGTCATCACCGGAGCCACTCTGCTGAGGATGATGTGAGTTCCGCTTCCATCTTTGCATCAGGAAAATATCAAGTTTTTTGAATTTACCTCTTTTGTTTGATTCTTTCTGGGTGGTGAGTCTCAGTGTGAGGGTATATGTGATTGATTATGGCTTGAAGATCATGGGTTATTTTATTGATATTTCTTTTCTTGTTATGCTTTGTCATAGAAGTTGTACTGCAATTGGGATAGGGCTGATAATATCTCAACACCAAGGCCAATCTCTGATTTTTGTCTTTCTTTAATTATTTTGATGTGGCTAACTATCCAGCAGTTGATTTTGTTGTTTGCACGACTTCTTATTTTTCCTAATATCCTGTTCCCTTTTAAAGTATTCAAACTACTGCCTACATTTAGCTTTTGAGGCTTATGTCTTTAGATGCTAGTTCTGACATTCATCTTCCATTTCTCTATGTTTTGTTCAGAAGCTTGATGTTCTGAGAGACAGTACCTTACTTCTTGAAAGTGAGAATGCAAAGAACCCTCAGTCGTATCTTTGTGTAAATCCATCAGATGCATCTCGTGAAGTTAAGCACAAAAGATTTTCTAGCAAGTCGAATGATGAACTCTCAATGGGTAGCACTACAATTACGGAATCAATTCAAGCTGGTGAACTTATAAGTGGTTCAAAAGTAGCAGCAGTACGTTCTAGCAGTTTTGCTAGTTGTTTAATTTATTTGGCTTCGTAAAAAATGAATTGATAAAGCAAATTGCATATTAGCTTGTCCACATTCTGATAATGTTTCAAATCTATTTTGTCTGCCTTGGATCTTTTTTTATATGTCTCACCAGATATTTTCTTTGTTATCAGTTCATTTTTAACTCTAGTTTGCTGAAATTATCATAATAATGAAGCAATAGTTTTAAATTTTAATAGACCTCGTGGAAAGTTTTTCTACATTCCTGGGAAGCAAAATCCTGAAGCAAGAATGCTATATTGTTCAAAGAGTTTATGTTTCTCCCAATCTTCATGGGAAAGAGCAAGTGCACTGGCTTCTGTTTTTTTGCGAAGTGATGAAAGTTTATATATCCCACCATCCACTAGATTATTCAGACTTGCGGATGGTTGAACAGAAGTTGTCAGATGCTTATTTTCTTGGTGGAGAGAATATACCCCTTTCATTTTATTTAATTTATCTAATTAAGGGGTATTCAATGATAGGATTCTTGGGATTACCTTTTCTTAAGACTTAAAAGTATCATCCCTCTTTGTTGCAGGGGGGACTTACACAGGACCAGGTGGATCTTCTTGTGGAGCAGGTTAAGATGCTTGCTGGAGAGATAGCATTCAGCACCAGTACCTTGAAGCGATTGGTGGAGCAGTCTGTAAATGATCCAGATGGTTCAAAAATGCAAGTAAGCATCCCCTTTCTCCCATAACGAAGCATCTTTACTGGTATCTTAAATTAAGTTCAAATTCCAACAACGAAATCTATGGAACTGGTTACCCAACGTCATGATTTGATGAGTTAGTTATTTTATTCTTCTCTCTCCGTTCTTGTCCTCAAGTTTATGATCTCCATTTCAGTAACAAGGGGGATTATCTGTAACTTTTGTGCAATCTATTCATCATCCTCCAATGTTTATCAATATTATTATATCTTGCGTTTGCCAGCCGACTGATGATTCTAGTTTTTGTGTTTAAGTGGTGATGCAATGGTTAATAAGTCTTGTCGTTGCAACTCATTACAAACTTTACATGATTCATTTGTCTCACGTTTGCATATTCTAGGGTTCGTTGTTCAATGCCAAAACCGTAACGCAACTAACATCTCTCACAAAACTCAATAGTTAGCTTGTTACTTACTAATACCATCATTTAAAAAAATATATTATTGAGTACAGATACAGAACTTGGAACGTGAGATTCTTGAAAAGAGAAGGCAAATGAGGGCATTGGAACAACGGATCATTGAGAGTGGTGAGGCTTCAATTGCCAATGCATCATTGGTGGATATGCAACAGGTAGATTGATTTACATCTTTGCATTCTGATTTTTGACTTTCTCATAATGGAGGCTTAGTAGGTCAATTCATTTGTGTGCAACAGACAGTTATGAGATTGATGACCCAGTGTAATGAAAAGGCTTTTGAACTAGAGGTGAGTATCTTGTATCATGATATTTTGATACTCTGAAAGTGCGGTATAGCTTTTCTGCCTTTGATGTTCAATATGGCTTGGTTTGACACCAGATTACCGTCATAGTGGCAGTTGAGAACAATAAGACTATTTTTGCTTGGTTACTTGATTTACCTCATCAGTCTCTGTCTTAACTGCAGTAGTCCCCGTATAATCAACGAAAATAACTTTAAATAATTGAATATCCTCAACTTTGTTTACTTTAATATCTAGTAGAAGCTGCTCGCCATGTCTTACTGCCTTGCAACACTCCTCTAGCGAAAATCTTATAACACAGTGGTCCTTATTTTGTTTGTCTGCTGATTTGATATGATTTTTCTTTTTGTCACTGGCTGGTACGTTTGTTTAGCATGTAATTAAATGATTTATTCCACAGTTAAAGTCAGCAGACAACCGCATCCTCCAGGAACAACTGCAATCTAAGGTTTGGCAACCTTTATCTGTCTTATGTATCTTGTCATTTGGTTAATTTTGCCTTTCGTTCTCCCTGTGCAATTGAAACTTTGCGCCCCCTTCAGTCATAGTTGATCCTATTTTTAATTCTTTACATACTTGATTATTGGCAGTGTTCTGAAAACAAGGAACTGCAAGAGAAAGTTTGTGTCCTGGAACAGCAGTTGGCTGCCCTATCTGGTGATAAATCATCATTAAATTCCGAGCACTCTGTTTCTGAAGAGTTTGTTGATGAACTGAAAAAGAAAGTTCAGTCACAGGTAAATCTTGCTTTGAATTCACTAGTACTTGACAACTTTTCAGTTGATAAATTTGTATTTGGTTTATGTAATGCTTTGAATCATTCCCATAGGATATTGAATTTTTGGAAAGAGATGCTGGAATATACCTTTCCTGGGATTTGTTAGATTAAGGTTCATGTGATAGGTCACATGCAGCCCATATTTGATATGTTTTCAATGGTAAAATAATGAACAGCATCATAAGTATGACTTTTATATTTGAACAGGAGATTGAGAATGAAAAGCTGAAGCTAGAACAGGTTCAGCTTTCAGAGGAGAATAGTGGTTTACATGTTCAAAATCAGAAACTAGCAGAAGAGGCCTCCTATGCAAAGGAACTGGCATCTGCTGCGGCAATCGAATTGAAGAATTTGGCAACTGAAGTCACCAAACTCTCGTTACAGAATGCGAAGTTCGAAAAGGAACTGTTGGCTACTCGAGATTCAGCACATTCCAGGGGTGGAGGCTTGCAGTCTGTAAATGGTGTTAATAGGAAGTACAGTGATGGCACAAGACAGGGGAGGAAAGGATGGTTTTCTGGCAGAGGAAGTGATATTATGGGATTGCACTCTGATGATTTTGAATCATGGGATCTTGATCCTGATGATCTGAAGATGGAACTGCAGGCAAGGAAACAGCGGGAGGCAGCTCTTGAGGCTGCGTTAACTGAAAAGGAGTTCATCGAAGAGGAGTACAGGAAAAAGGCGGAAGGTGCAAAGAAAAGGGAAGAGGCTCTGGAAAATGATTTAGCTAACATGTGGGTGCTTGTTGCTAGATTAAAAAAAGAAGCGGGAACTACCCCTGACTTGAATGCTAATGATAGGAACGGTGATGGGATCGACCATATTTGTGATCCGAAAACTAAGGGTTTTGACCATAATGTTGACTTGAGACACACACAACTTTTAAATACATCAAAACCCGCTGATGAAATTCCAAGGGAAGAGCCTCTAGTTGTTCGCTTGAAGGTAAATACTCTTTATTTAACTTTTGCATCTGTACTCCTAAGGCATTTGTCTTTTTAAGGATAGTTGTTTGCAGTGTTACAGTGTATAGCTAACTTGTACTCAAGTTCCATGGCCTTCAAATGGTTCCTGGGTTGAGTTTTCCAATTGGTTAGATCTCCAACATTTGAAAAGTTACTACCACTGGATCACTATTGATATCAGCTTAAAATTCTTCCTCGTCTTATTTTCATAGTAATTTAAGATCTGTCTTTTTGTTTCTAGGGCTCATAAATTTCATACATAACTAGATGCCCAAGGATTTCTAGTAATTGATGCAATTGATTTGAATGATTATACTTCTTTTTTTTTTGGGTGGTGGTGCGTATCTATATAGTCTAATTTTTCTTCTCAGGCACGAATGCAAGAAATGAAGGAAAAGGAGCTAAAGAGTCAAGGAAATGGAGATGTTAATTCCCATATGTGTAAAGTATGTTTTGAATCACCAACAGCAGCAATTCTTCTACCTTGTCGACACTTTTGTTGTAAGTCAGTCACTGAAGTTTCTCACATTGTGCATTTAGCTATTAATTACTCAAATCATTTAAATTTTAATTTGTTCGTCTTTTGTAGTGTGTAAATCTTGTTCGCTGGCATGTTCTGAGTGTCCAATTTGTCGCACAAAGATCACGGATAGGCTCTTCGCATATACTTGACAACGCAATAAATACCCTCCAAATGAAGGTAATAAACTCGTACACCATAATGTATTTCTGCTTTTACTATATATCAGGGTTTTCAACCTTCAGGATTAGGATATGTTTCTCCATACCCATATCTTCAATTTCCAATTCTGAATGTTTCAGTACACAGGTGGGATTTTTATTTTGGGGTTAATTACACAATAGCCCCTGTGATTCTACTTTTTTTTTAAATTTCAATTCTTATATTTTTGTTTAACTATCATAATCTTTTTATGTTAGTTTCTTGTCTATTTATAACTTCAAAACAACCTTATATTGAATTTAAGAATTCTAATATTACGTTGTTTTAAGGAAAAAAAAAGATAGAAAATTAATGAAATATGAAGGATTATATAGCTACAGAATACCATAAGAGTAACTGAAATGAAAAAAGGTCAAATCACAAGGTCCCAATGTATTTTAACCCTTTACTTGGTTTGTTTTATGCCACGAAAGGTATGATGTAAAATTTGAAACTGAAAGTTCTCATTTTTTGATTTACCAAACTCTGATACTAACATTTTTCACTTTTGTGTTTCGTTTTCCCTCCTTATCTGCAGGGTTCGGCGTTCATTCACTTGTTTGTACTCATGCAAAATACTGAATTCAATTCTTTAATTAATCCTGTATCTAATTGTCTAAAATGTATATATATATATACATTATATATTGTTCCTTTTCCTCTCCCTTGTGGCCTGTAAAATAAGGCTCAAATTAAAGGGAAAAAGAAACTCGACCCACTCCGATTCAAGATTTTGCTCTGTTCTTGAACATGTGGCGCAAAATCGTGCACCTGTTTTAATATATATATAGAAGGTTGAAACATCGTATCCCTACTTGGTTCTTTAGCTCTTCACTTTTGCGCATATCAGTAGATTCATCTATCAAACTGTATTTGCAGAATGATTTTTATTTCTGCAGGTCTCATTTGTCGGCGTTACTATGGCCATCTGTCTTATGGCATCTAGTGAAAGGACGAAACTGGTTTGTTAGAAAAATCTGAGAAGTTACCGTCAGCTTCACATGATTCCTGTGTGACCTTGTTCTGTTCAATAGCTACAAATTATGAGAATATTTACTTTGGTATAAAGTTGGGTTATTTGATAGAGAGATTTTACTCCATGTAGGGGTGGTCACGTGACGGAATGGCCTGATGCCCATTGTCAGCAACTTGACGTTGCTTGGACCGCTTTAAAATGTTTTTTTAGTTTTTAAATTTTAAAATGTATAGTTTAAAATAAAGTTTTGATCGGTTACATTAAAATGAATTACGAATCGGTTTTTTTAGATTGAATCTTAAGTTGGTCCCTTAAATTTGAGTCTGACCTTAATTTTATAGGCTGGTGCCTGGTGGGTTCTACTTTGGTTTGGTTCTAGATTTTGGTTCCACTTTGGATTGAATCAGATCATAATTGATCGGACTGTACCAAAATCTAGAGGTACTGTCGTCTAGGAATCGTAATGGAATTAATGCCACCCTGTATTTACATTAGATTATTGTGATTCTTCTGACCTTGCAACATCACTCTTTTATTGTTTCTCGTGCTATGGGCAGAAATATCAAAGCCGAAATGTAATAAGAAAAGAGAGTGAAAAGAGCGCAAGGGTTGAAACTTCTAACAAACAAATTAGGGTTCGACGACTAACATGAAAATGGATTGGACAGAACGATATGTTCCTTTTCGGGTAAGTGTTTGTTTTTCTTGCTGAATGGAGATGTGATATTTGGGAACTGTAGAACAATAATCAACTGTGTATTTTCTAATTTCAGCCAAGTAAACCATAGTGTGGAGATTGGATTGACACAGAAGGCAAATTCTTCTGCAGGAAAAACAGCTCATGTATCTTTTTCCAAAGATCTTGGATCTGCCAATGGAGAAAAACTGATCAGAGGTCTGCATCGAACCTCACGAAACATCGTGACAAAAGGGTGTGTGAATCTTGACGTTGTCAAGAAAAATTACACCCTCAAAAACCAACACTTGGTCTTGTACGCTTATACATAGGGTGTGTTCCAAACTTTTGGAAAGCCACTATTAGTGTATGAAGGGTCGAGAAAATCATCCACACGCCATCCTGGTAGTGTCTCCAAGTAGTCTGATATGCTCCTACTTGTGGAGATTGAACCGTTATCAATTGGCTGGTTATCGTCAATATTGTATGATATTGAGGGCGATGCTCTGTTTACAGAAGGAGAACTGAGTAATTCATTAGAGATCGAGCTTTGCTTGCTTAAAAATGGCTGCGAGCTTCTGCTACTAGTCCTAACATTTGTTGGGTATAAAGATGAGGAAGCTGAGAGCTGGACTCCTGTGAGAAGAAACCTACTGTGTTTCTGGGTACGTTCATTTGCTTTGTGAATTGGAAGGTCACATTCTCTACATAGGATTGCTCTATCTTCTTGGCAGAAAAGAAAAGCCCTTCTTTCCTGAAGATACATATTAAATAAAGATTCAAAGATCCAAGCTTTATATGTTCAATCTCTGCCTTAAACAGATCCAGAAAATATAGCAAAGAAAGAGGAAACAAAGGGAATGAAGAATTTTAGAGCACCTGACAGATATCACAAAGAGGGGAGTCTTTGAATGGAGAATGGAGTAAGGAGAAGCGAAAGTGCTTGCTTGCGAGCTTGTTTGCATAATGAACATGGTGATCACACCCATTGCAGAGAGCTGCTTCATCTGCTGAACAAAACACTGAGGCTTCTGCTTTGTCACACAAGTCACACCTGATCTTCATAATCTCTTTTTCTCCCTGAACTGCGTTCTTTGGCGGTTCTATAACGAAAATAGATACAGGGAATGTGAGTGAACCAAAAAGGGTCTGACAAAGGGGTTATGGGCATATGGGCAACAAGGGCTATGGATAAACAGCTAAGGTCAAACGCAGAGATTACAAATTTAATAGTCTTTCAATATTTTTAAATTTTTTTGAATCTGATAATTAAAATTTTAAAACTCACGATAAATTAATATTTGATAGAGACGTTACATTAAATAAAAACTAATAGAAATATTAATTTAATTTAATTATATGTATTCTAAAAAAGGATAAATTAATCTTAAAATACTCAATCTTTTAAAAACTTTTCAATTTAATACCCGTGTTTTTTAAATTTTCAATACACTTTACATTAAATAAAAATAACATTTAAATTTAATTGTATATATTTAAAAAAGAATAACTGATTCTAAAATGTTCCATCTCTTAAAATTTTTCAATTTAGTACTTAATATCATAAAATTTTCAATTGAATAATTAACTTTTTAAAACATTAAAAATTCAATTTAAAACCTTACTTTTTTGCTAATGGAACTAATTGATGGACAGATATTTAATAAATATACCAAATCTTTAAAAATAACATTTTAACTTGATTTATATTAGTTTTAAGAGGTCAATCCTTTAATTAAAATTTTTAAAAAATTTTAGAATAAATTAAATTTTTTTGAAATTATATATTTAAATATAGATACAAAATCTCGTCTCTCATAACCTTTTTTCCTAAAAAAATATAATTAAAGTCACCACACGTTGACAATAATCTAAGTTTCTTGCCTTATGTATCAAGTGTTGAATGTCAAAATGTTAAGTGGAATGGTCATTTGGATGGCTCAACAGAGTCAATTCTCAACTTGAAATGGTGGATAATATTTGTCAATATTAGACGGTTGATTGGTTGAGAGCAGTTAGGCTATACCTTAAAATTGGAAGCAATCTTTTAGGACCGACATTCTAGGTTTTTTGTTTCCACGAGATGTTTCAGGAGGGTCTTAATTATGGGAAGACATCTTTAAGTCATTCATTTCTAGACTAATCCCCGTTCGAGCCGAATAAATCCTTTACGGGAGGTAAAGTTCTGGCCCCAAATTTTAAACGGCTACATACATGAGAGCGGTTCAAATCTGCGACCTTACTTAAGTCAGGAGAGCCCCTTATTAACTCACCTGCGCCCTGAGATTAATAATAGCCAAATTTTTGTTTTTAAGTTTAGGAGTAACCTAAAGATTGATTGAATTTGGCTAATTTCAAATTCAATGGGGATTAAATATATACTTCTTAATTTAAAAAATAAAAAATAATATCGTTTTATTTAAATTGATATTGTTTTAAATAAAAAATTGAAATTTTTTGATCAAGTTGAGATAAGTCGTTCGAATCCGAATCTCAAAATTTTTTATAAAAATCTAAACTTGACCCGAACTATACGTCTAAAAATTAAACTAGTTAAAAGAACACAAGGCAAATAATGTAACCTCATAGCTAAGGTCAAAATCCTTTCAAGTTGTTTGAGAATGAATATTACGGTGATTGCAAATTGAGTTAGACTTAGATTTGAATAAAAATGAGAAAAGTGTCAAATTTTGAAAATTCATAATTAATATTAATCGAAATGAGGTATAAGAATGAAGTGAATTATATATAAAGATATGACTCATAATTTATTATTTTAAAGTTTTATATTGATATATGATGTTTTAATTATATATAAGCTTACTTAGAATGCGGGCCAATTAAACTTACTTGAATCTAGCCTAATTTTTCTTTAGACCTCCTCAAAACTCTTAACTACTTCAACTTAATAGATTAAAATAAAAATGATTGATTTTCAAGAAACTCTAATTTGTAAATTTTGGCCAAGACTCATTTAAATAAAAAAAATTTTATTTGGATATCTCTATAATATTCAGTATTTTATTGAATCAATTTGTCTTTTATCGTAAATATTAATGAACCCAAGGGGTGTGGTTGAGTGGAAGAGACTCATCTATCCTTAACCAAAAGTCAGGAGTTCGATCATTGGCTTTAAGTATAGAGCAGCCTTAAATCCTTGAGCCAGTTGTTCCACTCTAAGAGATGCCTACAACTCAGCGAGGGGATTAGTTGCTAGGTTCACAGGTGGATACCTTGGTCTAGACCAAAAAAAAAATTATTAATGGGCCAATATGCTTGAAAATGATTGACAAAAAAGATTTATCAATAATAGCACCTACTAATTATTTAATTGTCTTATTTTTGGTGTGTATTTATTTACTTTTTTATTTTTATTTTTTCTTTACTTTGTGTTATATTTATTTTATTACTTATTTTTATAGTTTATTTACGATTATTTACTTATTTTATATTATTATTATTATTAACTTTTTATGTCTATTTTTATTTTATTATTTTAATATGTATATGCTTTTTTATTTTACTATGTTTATTTTTATTTTTTATTTTTTATTTTAATATGGATGACCATACCATCTCTCTCGTAATGCATTTAGATTCATTATTGTCTTTACTTTCACACACGAGACTCATTGGTTGACTAATGTTTACAAGTTCAAAGGTAATGGGAAAGCAAAAGGCTGCGTTTTATCAATATAGTCGGCCATCCAACAACAGGAGGTGTGACAATGACAAAAGAACATTTTTTTTCAGATTCTGGATATGGATGGTTTTTTTGAGCATCTAACATCAGGAGGTGTGAAGATAGTGCCAACTAGGGATAATAATAAATCGGTAGTTCAGATTTAGGTGTTTTTAATTGAATTTAAGCTGTCCAGGTTTATGCCGTTTGAGAACCAAATTTAAAAAAAAAACGACATCGTTTTATATAAAAAATTTGGATCTCAAGTTAGTTAGGGCTTATGCAGCTCAGTCGCGGGCTTAATAAAAAATGTTGTATTAAACTTTTAATTAAAAAAATTATTTTAAAAAAATCATTATCATCTCTATGCCAATTGTCATTAGGAAAAAAAACAAAACAAAGGAAGACATATTTTCCAGTTCAAGCTCACTTACTTGTTCAAGATGGCAAATATGTTCCTTCCAGGTTTAGTTTAAAATCAATGTAACATATCTATCAAATATTTGAGTTCATCAAGACTTGATTCAAATTTTAATTTAAGAATATAGATAGTTTATCATCGATACAATTCAATCAAACCTTAAGATATAATTTGAAATTAGAGTGCGCGATTAATCCAATCGATTCATTCAAAATAATATTATATTAAAGAAACTTTTTAAAACAAGGATTTGTTGGCATTAAGGAGCTTACTTACTTACGAGGTTTATATTATGGATCTAGTGAGGAAACATACTCAGTAAGTTTTGACACTACATTCCATCTGAAAATTTTAAGTCATTAGGTTTATGGGTTCTTTTTACTCATATACCCTCACTAGTTCTATCTCTCTCTAATGTAAGATTTCCATTCACACTTAAAATCTCAAAAGGATTGGTCTTAAAATTTTAAATTTTAAGATTAAAAAATGTCAAGAGAGTTTTCTTAAATCAATGTTATTTGGCATTAGAATGTAGAATGCTCAAGATGGTCAACTCATGTCTCAAACTGAGCTTTTAGGTTTGGGTCTGATTCAAAGTCTAATTAATTCAATTTGACCCTTTAACTTTAAATATGTTAAATTTGCAATGGGCCTATGGGCCTTCACGAGAAAGAAAGTTGGACTACACACAAGCCTAAGCGAGGTTTCATCCTAAAATCAATTGACAATAGGTAGAATAGCCCACTAGGCTTATATATTAGTCTTCTTTTCCTTCTTTCTTCGATGTAGGACACTCACAAGTGGGTATTTTAAACACTCCCCTCACATGAGAGTTTCCTTTTATTTGGACAATCTAGAGAGATACGTAAATAATTCTCATCAGGGTTGGACTTCTAATTGAGGTCAAATAGGCCCCTCCTGGGGCAAACAATACTATAAGGCTACTTGCTCTATTCAGACTTCAAATCCTTCTCTAGTTGCTTAAATGATAAGTGGGAGTTTGACCACATGGAAAGACTATATGGTCTTAAGCATGCATATAAGTCTAGTGAATTCCTCCTCTTATTACCAATTGATTTTAAGATGAAATCTTATTTAAACTCATATGTGCTCTTGGACTCAATCGTACAAAATTTAACAAAATCCTTCTATATTGGACCAATCAGACCTGAGCCTCTTTTATCATCTATACCAAAGACACTAACTAAAATTTAACCTCATCATTTCTATTAAAATAACATTATTTTAGTAGTAGTTTGATTAATCTTTAAAAATTGAATCGAAGCGAACATCTCTAATTTAGATATTAATTAGAATTTGAGTAGATTCTTTAATGAAAATAACATTCTTTTAATGACAATTTATTAATTTTTAAAAATTGAATTGTTCTAGCCGCCTTTTGTATAAACTATTGTCATCTCTACACAGGGAAAAAAATTATAGGTATTAAAAGTTAAAACAAATAGGATGGGACCATATGGAGGTAGTTGGAAAGATTATGTATTAAAAGGATTTGTTTGGACCAGAGAGGTTAGTTGTTTGATTAAAAAAAAGAGGACTTTTATACCCTAAAAGGAAAGGGTGTATCTAAGGGTGGTAATGGGTTGTATTGGCCTTGCAACTTTTGCTCAGATCTAAGCTCAGCCCCAGGTCTGATTAGATTTGGATAGGCTGAAGCTCGACTCAACTTGACCTGATTTTTAAATTTTAAATTAACAATCAAAATGATGTTATTTTTTAATAATTGTTGGGTCTCAAATCAGTTCAGGACTTAACAACCTTATCCTAATCTAAAACCCAAATTTTTTGAGAAAATCAACTTTAGCCCATTGACTTTAGGTTGTGTTAAGTTAACCGGTCAGGTTGATTGCCAAACTTAAGAGTGTGTGACTCGGAATAAAAATTAAAAAATAATCCAAATACACATATTTATATCTTTATATCAATATTGAAATTTATAAAAGTATACTTTCCATCCTAATTTTCACAAGGAGTTCCCTTTTTCTTAATATTATTTTATTTGCAATTAAATAAAATAAGAATAAATATGTTCATTTATTAATATTAGCAGTCTTAACTGTACATAAAATTTAAAAATAAATCCCAAAATTGATCTATTTTTTAAAGTAAAGTCTCATGTAATTTGCCTTTTATTTTTATATACATGTAAAAGTGATCAATATCAAATTTAAAATTAATAAATTATGTTCAGTTTAATTATAATTATAATTTAATTTAATTTAACTAAACTTATGTCCATATTAGAGCCAAACATAAAAAAATATCATATTTCAATTGTATTATGATGTAACGCCCCACCATATATTTTGGAAGTATTATATCATGTTTAGGGTGTATTAAGAAGTGAATATAATGAATTAAGTGCATCTTAGTAAGAGACATTATGGTATTGAATGTAAAAGACAAGGGTTAATGGGTAATTTGTTCAATTTGGCATGGGCATACATAATTAGATGTGAAATATGTATGAGAATGTTTGATATGTTGCTTGCATTTATGAATATGATGTGAGGGGAATTAGTAGAAGAAGTATCCCATTTGCTTATGAAATTTTGTTGGTAAAATTGAATGCGTTTTTTGTTATGTTATTGCATGATAAGACCGGAGTTAGTTGATTTTGGATGTGTACCTCGCTGAATGGATAGGTTATACTGAATAAATTTCTGTAATTTGGCTAAATCTTGCCCTGTAGACCTCCAAATTGGATAATTTCAATTGTAGATTAAACTAGAGACATAGATCTAAAACTTTCATGAAGGTACCGAAATTTTATTATGCCTCTAAGATTTTTGAATTATGGCTTGAAGTTGGGTCGTGGCTACTATCCCTGTTTTCAAACAGCCTGTAGTGTTTTAGGTATAACTCCCAAAATAATTAACCAAATTGCATAAAATTTATTACATTAGAAAGTTAAGACAGAGGGGAATAAAATTAATTGATAATATTGTAGGCCAATGTGGGAAGTAAAGGAAGAAGAAGGACTAATATGCAATTTTTATAAAGTTAAAACACAAACAAATTGGATTAAGGCATGTGTGACCAATAATACTAAAGCATATGTGTCCAATAGGAATTAAGCACATGTGTGAGGCTTGAAAGTTCTGGAATGGGCATATGGAAAGGGGAGATGCACGACAATTTGGGGGTTTTATGTTCAGATTTTTCTCCTCTCCATTTCACCTTTTTCATCCCATCATTTTTCATGTAAGAAATCAAGCCAATCTTAGGTGGAAATTAAGATAAAAGTCAGGGATTTTCTCTTTACCTTTATCTCTTCTTACTTTGCTTATGAAAGAATGAAATTATAAGGTTGGAAGTGGGATTGAGAGGTATATTTTTGGTGTTTCTAGTTGGTGAGTCAAGCAAAGCCAAAGAGGAAGGGAATGAAAAGCAATAGAAGACCAACTTTGTCGATTTTGAGGTTTGGGACTTCACTTAGTTGATTTCTATATTTGTAGATGATTGAATAGATATCAAGATTCATTTGGATGTGAATTTTTTTTGGGATGTTGCTTTAATGTTATTTTTGTGTTACTTTGCATGAATTTGGTTGTATATGACAAGAGTATCGGGTAGTGGAATTTTGTCTAGGGTTGGTTTGAGTCAATCACATTATTTGAGTCAAAACCCAGCTTACAAACTTCCAAATTGTGTGATTTTAGTTGCATACGAAACCTAAGACATATGTTTAAATATCTCTAGAAGGGACTCTGACTTAATTTTGTCTCTATTACCTTGGAAATTGAGATCGAAAAAGGTGACATGATGTTGCCCCTGTTTTGGAGCAGCTTGTGATATTTTGCATATATCTCATGATTTAGAAGTTCAAATGGTCTGATTATTATTGCTATAGAAACTGTAGACATAGAGAAAAAATGTCTATAAGACCTCGAAACCCAATTCTGACTTTTTCTACATGAATACTAAAGAACAAGTAGTGGTATAAATGGAGAGACAGTTTGTCATGACCGTGACATTGTTTTTGTTTTCGATTTCTACCGCATCTTATCCGAACTTTTATGAATGTGTATGAAAATTTTCAAACATCTAGAATTAAATGAAATAAGACTTAACATATGTGAATTGGGTGATTGAACATTAAAATTTAAGATTGAGCATAATACATTCCAAAGAAAACTTACATATATATACATGATTTGTTTACGTTTGCATTGCTCATATCTGTATAGTATGATTATACAAGTGTGATTTTGACACCCTTCTAATGGTGATTAGTTATGACTTGCATGCATGAACATAGATATGGATTTTATGACTTGAAATGTATATCATATGATTTGTTAATATATGAATTGTGAAATTTGCAAATGGTTAAAGGAAATATTACAGTGCCTGCTCTATTGTCTTGATTGTGAATAAATAGGCATGCCTATAAGGTTACAGTGCAGTTGCTACAGTTTGACACCACGAGTATCCACAGTTCGATACCTCCGAGTATCCACAGTTTGATACCTTCGAGTATCCATAGTTTGATATCTTTGGATATCCATAACATCCGTTATCCACACCCACAGAAAATATACAGGCCTAACATAGAAAGTAAAGTAAAGAGATATAAATAAGAAATACAGTTTGATAACATAAATAATCTGTAAATGAATGAGCATTTGCATTTGTATTGATAATTTGTATCATTGAGTGTTGAATATCAATGTTTGAGTTTTGAAGGTGAGTTTATAGTTTATGAAAAAAAATATTGAAGCATGTTTGCATTATTTATTTGATTAAGTTTGCCATCATTATTTGCATTTGTGCGATGTTTATGAATGTATATGCTTGGCGGATGACTGGTGTGAGTGGCATCCAAACTAAGTGTTTCCTCACTAAGCTTTAAAGTTTAGCACAAGTGTTAATCCGTATAGGTCTAAGTCATAAGAGTGAAGTACAAGAACCATCTGCGGGAACAAGGCCAACAAAGAGACAAAAATTACTTTTAGAAAGCGTTTTTGGTTAAAGATAATTGTACATGTAATGGTTAAAGGAAATTATATGTTTTCTTTTGGATTACTATGTAAATCTAAAAATATTTTGCTACTGTTAAATAATAATGTCAAGTATTAAAGAGTTTTGTAATGTATATATGTATAGCATTGAATCGAAATGCATGTCGTGAATGTATGTATAAGAAATTAGTTGCCTTATGTGTGAATGGTTGTAGCTTTCATAGAGGGAGTGTTACATATAATTTTGTCACAAGTTAAAAAAAAGAGTCCAAAATAGATTTAATGGGAAATTAAAAACATTGTTGTCAGAAAGTGCAAAAACTTGTTGCTTTTAATTTTTTGAGTTATTTCAAATCATATAGAAAATTAGAAATTAAACTCAAGTCTTTGAAAAAGAGAAGATGAATTTAAAAGAGGTCAAAAGCAATAATTTAAAAATCAGACCGGAAGTAAAACTGGTAAGATAAGAGATTAAGGTTTAAAAGATTCAACCAATATTAGACAATAATAAAACTCACTAAGGATTGAATAAAATTAAAAAAAATTGAAACATGATTATTTTTACCTATTGAAGTTTAATTAAAAAGAAATTATTAAATAAAAATTAATTAATTAATTAATTTTAGCATATAGAACTTATCAATTTAAAAAATTGACTTATTAATTAATAAATTGATTAATTTTTAATAACAGAAGTTATTAAAATAAATTGAATTGAAAAATTAAAAACTAAATTAAAAAATTAAATAGGTCAAGATTTTTATGATTAAACCGACCGAACTGTTAGATTTTTTAATCATTGGTTAAATGTCATTTTTGAGTTATTTTTTTCAAAACATAGTAAATAACATAAATCCTTTTCTACCTTAAATAATTCTATATCTTTTCGTTGAAAAATATGAAGCGGTGCTAATTTGTGCACAATTTAAGTAATATACTCTAAAATAAACTGCTCATTTAATCCAATAACAGCTCAATTCCCTCGCGATTTAGTAAAATAACATTCATGATTCTCGTTACCTTAGCCATCTCCCGCCACAACGTACTTCAATGGCTACTATAGCACCAAACCCTCCTTCTCTTTCGTATTTCTCCACCTACCAGGTGCTTCTTTTTGGATTAGTTTTTGTATTTTTTGGGACTCCTTTACAAGTTTTGTCATTCTATCTCGTTCTTTTTTCGAGGATTTTGCAGGTTCTGTCTTCTGGGTATCGCTTAATATCAGTGAATTCGCTGTTCCAAGGTGGGAGGTCCAGGATTTTTAACACTTTGAAGCTGAAGCCCATTTTTACAACCAATTTGGTGGAGTTAAGGAGAAGGTAGTTGTAGTCACGTTTTCAGACAACCGACTCAGTTTTATGTTGTTTGAAATGTTGGTTTTTTAGTATTATAGATGTTAATATTCACAACTGCAATTGTGTCACAAAATAAACAGACGGCATTTTTTGGTGGGTCTTGGTTCTTTACTGCTTTTTCTGTCGTTAGTTGTTAAAGATGTTTCATATGTATCTGTTGTGTGGTTAATCAGACCCTGTGATGGCAATTTACTTACTTTGGTTCAATTAAACAGGAGAACTTTGATCACTGCAGTCAACCAGGATGCTGAGGAGTCGTTTAAAAAGACCGTTGAAGTAGATAGGTTGATTGACATGTTAAGGGATGCAAATCCATCAGAAGTAAGTCAATCGTTCGTTTTTTTTTTTCTCTTTTTTTCAATTTGAATAGGGAGATTTGGTTTCATGGGCATATTAGGAATTAATTCTTGTGGATATAGAGACTTAGACTATATGCTCTTCATGGACTTGATAAGGTTATTATGATTAGAAACTTATGGTTTGAACTGCAGTTTATGATAAAATTAGTTGACTTCTGAACCCACATTTTCTATTAACAGCTTCAAAAGCTTGTTGTTGAAAATATCCTTGCTTTCAACGAGAGTTTCTGGATACGTCTTGCAGCAAGAAGTGATACCTGCAAATCAGAGGATGATAAAGCATGGTTTTTTAACTTTGATGTTTCTTATTCCGTTATTGTCTCCACTGCAAACATCTTTTCTGTCCTTTGATTTTTATAGAATCTGTTGGCTTTTCTTTTCTTTTCTTTTTTGCAGAAAGATTATGAGGAATTAGCTGCATCTGTAATGAGTATAGTAGACCGTGTAGTCCACAAGACTAAGGTACATGTTTCTCTCTCTCTCCCAGGCACAATAAGAACCGTAAGTACTTTACGATGATCTCTTTCATTTATTTTATGTTTCTTTTTTATTTGTAATGTTCCCTTAGGAAAAGATCGAGTCATCTACTGACATCTTGAAGGCGGTTTTGAAACCTGTAGTGGATGAAGAGGAAGAGACTTCGTGGCCTCCCAGAGATCCCGAGGCCCTCAAACTTATGGAAAAGGTAAGATATTGGTTCCATTTGTTAAGTTCCTCACTGATTATTTATGCAAATTAACATTGTTTATTTCATTTGTGTTTTTTTGTCAGCTTATTATCTATAGAAACTAGCTCTGGCATTAATGATCTGTCAGATCTCCTTGCCTATGCTTAAACATGTTTAATCTGAAGTACCATTTTAAATAACCTAAGGTATTTGAATTTATCTTAACATTGGTTCTTATGGAAATTGTTCATGCTTGGATACGGAACGTGAAAATTTGGACAGAAGAAAGGGATGGGAGAGAAGGCTCTGTAAAATTTAGGTTCTAATTACTTCATCAAAACAGGAAGTCCGATGGTGATGAAAAAAATCCTGTTTGAACTGAGACCCGTAGTTGGATTGGCACTGAGCATTAACATAATCGTTGGTTGAGGCCTGAATCTTGCTAGCTTTCATAAGCTGGATAATTGATACTACTGTGATTATAAATTGTCTGCAATATTGTGAACTAATCCTTATCTTGGCAAAAGAATGGGGAGCATTGGTGGAACTATTATATGGATTATGTTACTTCATCGTTATGAACAGAATTGTGGAATGCTTATACTTTTCAGTCATTTGTTGTGAATCCATGCCTATTCATATTCCTGTTCATTAGAACATTATCCAAAGGGAGAAAGAAGGGCAGCTAGATGAAGGGTTCCTTTCAGAAGTTAGTGCACAACTAAGACAAGTATGTTATTCTTTTCTGTGCTGATTAGTGCTTCTTCATTTCTGTTTCAGTTTGTCTAAAAAGGATTGTATCATGGGGAGAACAATGGAAAATTGTTGAAATATGTACTTTATGCTCTTGTTTCAGAACTTTTGACTGAAAAAAACATGGTTTTTCAGTTGCTTCTTGGATGAGTTGGTGACTAATTTAAGCAAATATGACTTATGCAGAAGTTGTTCAAACGCTAATTCTTTCTGTTCATTCATTATTCATTTACCAATCATTTGTAGGCAAAAGAAGATGGAGATAAGCC
>JANKOE010000205.1:71030907-71041069 GCA_026284465.1 Erythroxylum citrifolium | reverse complement strand
TGTAAGGTCTGAAACTGGTGTTGGTCAAGATGATAAGCCTTGTTAGTGTTTGTGTAGGAACCTTAAGCTGCCACTAAATTGGCTTACAAAGTTTGTTCTGGTTTTACTTGATGGTTACTTCGAACCCTCTTTAGAATGGAAGAATTAGAATATAACACACACATTAATGGTCTGTAAAACTTAAGTATGTCGTCATTTGTTAATCCGAACTTATACATTGGTAGATCGTTCTGGTCACCCTTAGTTGCTTGGATAGACCATTGTTTAATATTCTTCTTTCGATAAATCTTTGATTGCTGAATCTGTTCTTTGCTTATTATGATCTTCACTTTAGTGTTATAGCTGGTTGGTTAAGCTCATAGGTTGGATTCCTTGAACATATGGTTCTTATCTGTGTTTATTGTGCAGGAGATGAAGTTTTGAAAGCTGAGCAGTTTCTTGAAACTGTAATAAAAGGTGTTTACTTATCTTCATTACTGTTGTGCTTGAAAGCATATATGGACTCAGAAACATAGAAGGTGCTCAATAGGGCAATTCTTTCACCAATTTTTATGCTTTTGGAAGGCTTAATGTTCATACTGTCTAGGAAATTTTACATTTTCTTTGGATCTCAACATTTCTGCCTCATGTGAAAGTTCATTGTCTTTGAGTCAATCATAGGATTCCATTTTTGATGGATCATGCTTCTTCCTGGAGATTTTACAAGAATGCACTTTGTTGCAGCTCCTGAGGAAGAATGGAACACACTTTTAATAAATGGCATGACGGTTGGAAGAGGAGAAATTCCTCCAGAAGAATTCTATGCTGTCATAAAGAAACGAATTGAGCGGACTCTGATCCGAACAGTATCAAGAAAAACCCTTAACCTTGAATCCTTGTAGCCATCTATCTCCTTTAAACGGTTTTCCATTTCTAACTCTTTCTATCTCTTCAGGAGGGTGGCTCATACCAGCAACGCATTCTTACCGAGTATCTTAAGGGTATCCAATCTAGAGCTGAGGAGATCGTTAATGCACTTCAAAGCAAGAAATAGTCGAAAGACACTCATCGATGATCAATTCCATATTCCAATGGCATCGACAGCATATGGAGCCTGAAAAGCAGTTTCATCTCTAAAGTGGAAAAGCATGGAAAGCACATTCGGGATATTTAAGAGAAAAGCAGAGGTAGATTCTCTGCATATTCATTATCTTGTGCAACTTGTCCCTAATCGTTTCAGTCCCAAAAGGGAAGATGTTATCAGGAATCCCCAGCTTTTTCACTTCTAACCTGGAATTAAAGACATTTAAGTTTCAGAAGTTTGATCTATACCTCCAGGGCATTTCCTTCTGATACTAGCTTGTTAATGGTACAGATTACATGTCTTTTATGTTCATATATGTATTTGGAATAAAGACATTGCACACTCATGTTGAAATTCTGAGCTCATATCGTGTAAAATGTGTTATTCGAGGACCTTGCCTGTGCAGTCTCTGCGTGTTTGGGTTGATGATAGTTACTTGCAAGTTGCTTATCCCTGTTTTAAGTCATCTCTACTGTACTGTTACCCAGACTTGAGTTATGACACCTCCTGGGATGGCTCCTAAAAGGCTAAAACTTATTTTTAGGTCGAACTCGAACTCATATTGATTGGGTTTGGGATGGCTCCTAAAACTTATTTTTAGGCCGGGCAGGTCGAACTCGAACTCGAACTCGTATTGATTGAGTTTAGACAGTTCGAAGATCAAACGACATCATTTTAAATCAACTCTATCATTATTTTTTATATCATTTTATACCCTGAAGTTAGTTAATAGAATTAAGTTACTTAAAATTTTAAATAAAAAGTATATTTAATTTTATTATTAAAAATGGCGAAAGATTTCTATTTTATTTAATTTTAAACTTGAATAATTGAATTTAATTAAAATTGAATTTGAGTTAAATTCAATTAATAAAAAATTAAATTATACAATCTAAAATTAATAAATTATTCATATTTTAACTAATAATTAAAAAATAACCCAAAAAGATCACGACCACCAAAATCTCATGAAACGGCTACGATTCCCTCTCACACACCCATCAGAGGAATACTGGATCTCCAACTGGAAAAATGAATTGGTACTATGCAATCTCTAATTTGCCATCTTAAAACTCCCTAAATATCCTCTATGCCCTCTCCCCTTACTCTCTTGTCCCCTTACTCTCTTGTCTTGTCCCTAGATTAACCCACTCACTCTCACTAACCTCATCGACTCAGATCTAGAAGCAGAGAAACTGAACGCTTATGTTTATATATTTGTGCTTTACTGATCAGATCTGAGGTAAAGATCTTCGTGTCCTTCTTCTTGAGTTATGATTTCTGTTTTCAGTTCCTCTTAGATCTGTTAATATGCTATTTTGATCTTCAGTGTTAGTGGATTCGGCGTTCTTTGTTTTTTTGTCGGTGTAGTGTTGGAGAAAGATGTTGACGAAGTTCGAGACGAAAAGTAATAGAGTGAAGGGACTGAGTTTTCACAGCAAAAGGCCGTGGATTCTCGCGAGTCTTCATAGTGGTGTGATTCAACTATGGGACTACCGAATGGGGACTCTGATTGATCGGTTCGACGAGCACGATGGTCCCGTTCGCGGCGTTCACTTTCACAATTCTCAACCTCTCTTTGTCTCCGGAGGTGACTCTGCAAGTCTTGGCCCTTCTTTTTTTGGTCACGAATCATGGTTTCAATTATATTTTTTGTGCAATTTTATGTAATGTGTTCAATTGCTTTTTATTTCTTTGCGAATTTAAGAATGCTTGGGAGGTAGAGTGCATTGAACTCTGGTTATATTTCTAACAATAATAATTCGTTAGGTCTAGGCGATTTGTTTCTAGTTTAGTAAATATTCATTGAAGGATTAGTGCGAGGTTGTGATCGTTGGTTGAACTTTTAGGCTTTTTGATGGGAAGGTGGAATCTAGGTTCAGCAGTTTGATTCTTCCACTACAATGTATAGAAGTGATTTCCGGGACTTCCAAACTAACTTTCTTTGAACTTGGCATTGGGAAGATGTGATGATGACCATAGATTTTAGCAAAACAATAGTACTCCTAGCGGTGGAGATAGAAGATTGTGTAAAATTCAAGTTCGAAGATCAAGAGATGCATATGCATGCATAAGAATAAGTACAAGGGTCTGCATTTGTTATGCAAATATGGAATATGAATTGAATGGCTAGATGTTGCTGCCAAATTGAATTGACATCTGGATCTAGGTCGGTTCTTTCTTAGTTCTTGTTACTGGGACAGACAGATCTTGGAGTTATCAAATTTATTTTTGGACATCTAGGTGACAAAATTTTGACGTAGGTCTGGCATTGTTAAAAATGTCAGGATTTGAGATATCAGCGAACTTAATGTTTTCTTGATTGTGTTCTTTCATGTTTACTATTTCTTGTATCTTTCAGTTGAAGTTTACAAAAAATAGAAAATTAGATTTACTTTACTTTGGCTTTACCTTTTTGTGCAAAGTAGTTCCTAAAGTAAATAATCGGTGTGTTATTTGCTTATGTAGAATATTCATTTACAATATATGGCTATTATGGCTTGCAGGAGACGATTACAAGATTAAGGTTTGGAATTACAAGTTACATAGATGTCTGTTCACTCTTCTTGGGCATCTTGACTACATTCGTACTGTCCAATTTCATCACGAATACCCATGGATTGTTAGTGCCAGCATCTCTTGATCAAACTGTCCGTGTATGGGATATTGGATCCCTCAAAAGGAAGACTGTATCACCAGCTGATGACATTCTGCGGTTGAGTCAGATGAACACAGATCTTTTTGGTGGTGTGGATGCGGTTGTTAAGTATGTCCTGGAAGGCCATGATCGAGGAGTCAACTGGGCTGGTTTCCATCCTACTCTTCCTTTAATTGTTTCAGGAGCAGATGATCGCCAAGTAAAATTATGGCGCATGAATGGTTAGTGATCTAAATAACCTTCACCATCTGTGCTAGGGTTGTTTATCATTTATCATATCATGCCAAAAACTTAATTATCATTTTTCAGTTGAAGTTCTTCATTTCCTTCTGCCCAGAATTTAATTGATCTTGAACCCTTTTCCTGTGTATTTATTACCTGTGATTGCGATAAAATTACAGAATTAGTTGACATATTTTTTTCTGCTTTCAGATACAAAAGCTTGGGAAGTGGATACATTGAGAGGGCACATGAATAATGTCTCATGTGTTATGTTCCATGCCAAGCAGGATATAATTGTATCTAATTCAGAGGATAAAAGCATTCGTGTGTGGGATGTAACCAAACGGACAGGGCTTCAAACCTTCCGTAGGGAGCATGACCGTTTCTGGATACTTGCTTCTCACCCTGAGATGAATCTCCTGGCTGCAGGACATGATAGTGGCATGATTGTTTTTAAGTTAGAGAGAGAAAGACCTGCATTTGCTGTGAGTGGTAATTCTCTTTTCTATGCAAAAGATCGCTTCTTGCGACTCTTCGAGTTTTCAACTCAAAAAGACACACAAGTGATACCTATTCGACGTCCTGGTACCACCAGCTTGAATCAAAGCCCAAGATCTATTTCATACAGCCCTACGGAAAATGCTGTTCTTGTTTGCTCAGATGCTGAAGGGGGCTCATATGAGCTGTATGTAATACCTAAAGACAGCATTGATAGGGGTGATATTGTTCAGGAGGCAAAGAGAGGTGCTGGGGGCTCTGCTGTCTTTGTAGCTCGTAATAGGTTCGCTGTTCTTGAGAAAAGCAGCAACCAGGTCCTTGTCAGGAACCTAAAGAATGAGGTTGTTAAAAAGAGTGGTCTCCCCATTGCTACTGATGCAATATTTTATGCTGGGACTGGTAATTTACTTTGCAGGACAGAGGATAGAGTGGTCATATTTGATCTTCAGCAAAGGCTTGTTCTTGGGGAACTCCAAGCACTTCTTGTCAAATATGTTGTGTGGTCTAACGACATGGAAACTGTTGCTTTGCTCAGTAAACATGCGATCATCATTGCTAGCAAGAAGCTTGTGCATCAATGTACTCTTCATGAGACAATTCGTGTAAAGAGTGGGGCCTGGGATGATAATGGTGTTTTCATCTATACAACACTTAATCACATCAAGTACTGCCTCCCAAATGGTGATAGTGGTATTATTAGAACCCTTGATATCCCTATATACATTACCAAAGTGTCAGGAAATACAATATTCTGCTTGGATCGGGATGGGAAAAGTAGGGATATTGCCATTGATGCGACGGAGTATATCTTCAAACTGTCTCTTTTAAGGAAGAGATATGACCATGTGATGAGCATGATTAGGAACTCACAGCTTTGCGGGCAGGCAATGATTGCTTATCTGCAGCAGAAGGGGTTCCCTGAGGTTGCTCTACATTTTGTGAAGGATGAGAGAACTCGTTTTAATTTGGCTCTGGAGAGTGGGAACATTCAAATTGCTGTTGCATCAGCTAAGGAAATTGATGAGAAAGATCACTGGTACAGACTAGGGGTGGAAGCTCTTCGACAAGGCAATGCAGGCATTGTTGAATATGCTTATCAGAGGACAAAGAATTTTGAGAGATTGTCTTTCCTTTATCTAATAACTGGTAATTTGGAAAAGCTGTCCAAGATGCTCAAAATTGCAGAAGTTAAGAATGATGTGATGGGACAGTTTCACAATGCCCTATATATGGGTGATGTGCAAGAACGTGTTAAGATTTTAGAAAATGCTGGTCATTTTCCACTGGCATATGCTACAGCTAGAGTCCATGGGCTACAGGATGTCGCTGAGCGTCTAGCCACTGAGTTGGGAGACAACATTCCATCTTTTCCTGAGGGTAAAAGACCCTCTCTTCTCATGCCACCAGCTCCCATTATGTGTGCTGGTGATTGGCCACTTCTGAGAGTTATGAAAGGCATATTTGAAGGTGGGCTTGATAACTTGGGTAGAGGTGCTGCTGATGAAGATGAAGAAGCTGCAGAAGCTGATTGGGGTGAGGAACTTGATATGGTTGATGTGGATGATTTACAAAATGGGGATGTAACAGCAATTTTGGAAGATGGGGATGTTGCTGAAGAAAATGAAGGTGGATGGGACCTTGAGGACTTGGAGCTACCTCCTGAGGCTGAAACACCACGGGCTTCTGTCAGTGCTCGGTCAACAGTATTTGTGGCACCAACTCCAGGCATGCCTGTGAGCCAGATTTGGACCCAGAGATCTTCACTTGCTGCTGAACATGCTGCAGCTGGCAATTTCGATACTGCCATGCGCCTGCTCAGCAGGCAACTTGGAATTAGAAATTTTACACCATTGAAATCCATGTTTCTTGATTTACATTCAGGTAGCCAAACCTATTTGCGAGCCTTTGCATCTACTCCAGTGATATCACTAGCTGTTGAACGAGGATGGAATGAGTCTGCTAGTCCCAATGTGAGAGGCCCTCCAGCATTGGTATTCAATTTCACTCAGCTGGATGAGAAGGTCAGGGCTGGTTACAAGGCCACTACTTCCGGGAAATTCAGCGAGGCACTCCGAATTTTTCTCTGCATACTTCATACAATTCCTTTGATTGTTGTAGAATCAAGAAGGGAAGTGGATGACGTGAAAGAGTTACTTATTATAGCCAAAGAGTACGTTTTGGGTTTGCAAATGGAGCTGAAGAGAAAGGAATTAGAAGACGACCCAGTACGCCAGATGGAGCTTGCTGCTTACTTTACCCACTGCAGTCTTCAAATTCCACACTTAAGGCTTGCCCTGTTAAATGCTATGAGGGTTAGCTACAAGTTCAAGAACCTCGCAACTGCAGCTAACTTTGCTAGGCGACTATTGGAGACTAACCCCACTGTTGAGAACCAATCAAAGACCGCTAGGCAAGTGCTGCAGGCTGCAGAAAGGAATATGACAGATGCTTCTGAGCTGAATTATGATTTCAGAAACCCATTTGTAGTTTGTGGTGCAACTTATGTGCCAATTTATCGAGGACAAAAAGATGTCTCCTGCCCATATTGCACTTCTCGGTTTGTTCCAAATCAGGAAGGCCAACTGTGTTCTGTATGTGATCTTGCAGTGGTTGGTGCAGATGCATCAGGCCTGCTCTGTTCTCCTACCCAGATACGATGACCAAAAAATGATCCCAGATCATTCCTTTCTATCATTTTACATCTCATCTTTGTAGCACCAAAAGCAGTTGTCTAATCGAGGTAAGAAGTGTTATAGAAAGAGCTTTAAGTTCCTTTGTGCTGTCTTTCTCTTTTTACTCTCTTTTTTCTTTCCTTTCCTTTATTTACTTGGATACGAATTTTCGATGTAATAATCACTTGAGAATTTTGGCATGAGCTATTCTTGGTAGTTGTTCATATGCAAGAATAGCGAAAGGACCCTTTTTATATTTAGACCATCACTAGGCAGGGCACTTATCAAATGTATGCAGATACCCACTTGGCAAATTCTTTTTGCTCGTATCTGTGGTGAATTTAATTCAGTCTGTTGGTAGGCAAAACATATCAATGTCTATGTTTCTTTATACATATTTTCCTTCGAGTTGCTTGCTTGCAAGGATGTTTCTCACATTAGATAAAAAGTGTATGTAAACGTGCCGAGTCTGCTAATATTAGTTGGTTCGAGTTTGTTATTTGGTTTTACTTAAAATATATAGTTTATGAGTTATTACGTGTATTCGAGAATATTAGTTGATTTGAATCTGTCATTTGGTTGTAAATCATAAACTTACCAATTGATTTACTTAGAATGTTATTTAGAATGCATAGTTTATGAATTATTATATGTAGTCCATAATTTTATTCAATGAGCTTAAGGCCACCTAAAAGCTCACAAATGCATGAAAGATGTAGTCTCTGGCTGAACTAAGCCCATCAGTCTCTGTACATTCACCTTCTCTCATTAAGCTCTTTCTCGGTAAATTTTTACACAATCTTAAAGCCATAAGTGTGTAGTTAGGGATGATAATTAGTCTGGTTTCGATTCTGATATTAGTTAGTTTGAGTTTGTCATTTAATTTTAAATTTTAAACTTGATAGTTGATTTACTTAGAATATATTTAATTTATGAATTATTCAAATATTAGCTGGTTTAATTATGCCATTTGATTCTAAATCATAAACTTAGTAATTGATTTACTTAAAATAAATAATTTCTGAATTATTCGTATATTCGCATATAATTTATGAATTACGTAAAATCAAAGCGTTAAAAAGCTAACAAATGCAATTGGCCCCCAACCCAAGTTCATCAAAATCCTGAAGCCAGCCCATCAGTCTTTATTTGTTAGGAATTGGAAAAATAACGTCTCGATTTGATCAGAAGTGAATGGTTATGATTTGAATTTCAAATCAGATTTGAGCCCCTCTTAATTTCTCGAATAATCCGATCCCAAATATTAGTTTTTTTTTAGGTCTTAGATTAGGATATCCACCTGCGAGTGACTAATCTTATCGCTGTGGAACAACTGGTCCAAAGATTCAAGGCTATTTCATACTCAAAATTAAAGATCGAATCTCTGACTTTTGATTAAGGATAAATGAGTCCATTCTAACAATGTTTAAGATTAAAATCAGATTTAGTTTAGATTTGACTGAATTATCAGTCTTTCAAATTTAATCAATTTCAAATTTAATCAAATTCAAATTCGGACTTGGGAGTCTTGGGCTCAATAAGCTTGAGTTTAGTTTAACTCTTTTTTTTTTTGAAACACTTTTTTTTATAAGGGGAGAAAAACAAGAAAGGTTATATAATAAATATGAGGAAGCAGGTCCCCGAAATATCCTCGTTAAGGAGGCGTTGACACCCTAGAGGTGTAGTATCAAAAAAGGTGAGACCGACAGTGGAATGATCTGCATGAGTTGCATGAGTAGCAAGCCAGTCAGCACATCTGTTGCTCTCGATAAACATGGAGATGAACAACAGACTAGTTTCGAGTGAGAAGTTTATGAACACCCGTGACAATGGGGTTGAGCGCCTGAGAACGACGATTCGAGGAAGAAATGATGTGGTGCACGGCGAGGGAATCCAGCTCTAGTTCTACTCAGCGGAAGCCCAGGTCTCAGGTTAATGTAAGCCCGGTAAAAACAACCCAGAGTTTGACAGACATCATATCGCACCAGCCGAGGTTTTGGAAGAAACCGCCAACCAGGTGCCAGCACTATCGCGTAATATGCCCCCCGCAATAGCCGAGCAGCGTGTGCGAGCGCCATCGGTGTTGAGTTTGACCCAACCAGGAGGCGGTGTGGTCGGGAGCAGATCTTCTGTGCCACATACCCTGTGCCCTCTGTGCCATAAATCATCCCAACCATCCATTGAATGGTTGGGATGATTTATAGCACAGAGGGCACAGGGTAAGTGGCACAGGTAATCTGAAGCCGGTGTGGTCTTGACCTATAAATGTGTAGTTAGGCGTGATAATTTAGTTCGGTTTCGATTTGTTGACTTCGCTTTGATACGACTCTAGCCTGATGAAACTAGTTGGACTCAATTAAACCAAAATTAACAGGCTAAACTCTTGGGTTTGTGTACTCGATTCAAATCGGCTCAAACTATTGTCAATCTTATAGATACTGGGTTTTTAATTTTTTTTAAAATTAAGATGGACAAAGTTGGACTTAGCCCAATTGAAATTGAGCCTAGACCTCGTTCTCTACTTTTTTTTAGTAAATTTAATAAATAGGGAAACTTCAAGCCTATATATAATTGGAAGAGGAAATAATATTTTACTCATTAGAATAATTTTTATTATTTTAATTTATATGAAATTTAATAAATAGGGAAAGTTTTCTTATTTTTTAATATTATATATTTTTAATAATTAAGAACCGGTAACTTTAAAACTTAAGTAAATCAATGTTATGAATACTGTACCGGGCTCGGTACCGGATTAAGTTCTGGAATGAAACTGTACCGGTACTAGTTAGTATTGGGTATTGTTTCGAAATTTTTTTTAAATTTATGAAATAGCTTCTAAAATTTTTAAAAATTGCAAAATAGTCCATAGTATATAGTTGTACTGTATACTTTACTAGTTTACTGTTTAAATCAACCATGTTTTCAAAAATCTTAATAATAAATAATAATGACAATTAATATGAAATAGCAATAATTTTTAAATATTTTACATATAAATAATAACCACAATTAATATAAATAAAGACAATTATCATCATACAATTA